>JAECUM010025585.1:0-20059 GCA_016617855.1 Megalonaias nervosa
TGTTCAGTAAGGTGGACCCTCCCTGAAACTGAATTTTTCTATCACATTGTTGACGTTTGTAGTTATCGACATTAAAATGGAATGCATTTTTGCTATAAAACATGGTAGTGGTCCCACCAAAACTTTAAATTTGAGTACACTATTAGTTATACAAACAACTGCCCAAGTACCTGACACAATAAATGTGGAAGACAGCACCTGTCATTGTTTCTTTGGTGTGTACACCTATATGCATCTGGATAGGCATATTGCAATTTGCTGCCAAAATCACTGTGAGCTATCATGCTTCAGTACCCCTGGGAAAAATTTTATCAGTTGTACAGACCCAAACTACCATTTGTTTTAAATACCATTCATTAATCAACTTTGCTGCCTTAAATTTGTCAAAATGAATCTTATAACTTGTGTGAAAATTTAATTTTTAAAAAAAATTTAGTTTTTAAAATTTAAATGTTTATTTAAATTTCCATTAAAATTTAATATATCATTATTTTTAAATTTCAAACATATTTTCAGACAGGCCTTATCATGTATTACAATTAGGTTTTTACTGCATTGAAAAATTCCTGTAACTAAGGAAGATATAGCAAATTTAGTTTTGGTTTCTCAAGAACACTTGGACCACAACTTGCACCCTGTGCAACACCAGCACTACACACTTTCTGACAGCTGTCACATGTCTTGTTTGCAAGGAAATTCCAAAAGACTTCCTGTATAAAGTTGAAATAAGTGTGGCATGCAAGTATAAAAGTTTGACTAAAATTGGCCATACAAATTGGGCCTTTCAAACGGCCTTAGGTCACAATTAATAGTTCCGGTTCAGTACCCACGAATGTAGTCCCAGTCTTTTTTTAGATCATTTTTTCCTGTCTCCGTTTGGTGGTGATACAAGAGTTAGATTTAGGCATTCTTGGTAAGGATTTAAAGGCAATTGTTTATTCTTTAGAATATGAGCTTATGGTGTGCTTGTCTGTGTGTATTTCGGCAACAGTGCACAGTGAATAATAAGGCCTTGGTGATGATCCGGAAGTGAAATCTGTGTTCCATTGCATGGTGTTTTGTTTACAATTCAGCCTCTCAAAAAAATGCAGGTCAACCCCTGACAAGAACTTCACTGTAAAGTCATCTTTGAAGGTATTTTAGATTAACATATGATTTGTATTGATTGTCACACAGTGGAAAGTTCAGTACTGAGAAACAAATGTAGAGAATATATAGTAAAATTAATTGTGTTCTATGGCCTGTCAGTGCAGTATTTGAGTAAAGTTTGAAGTGGTATAAAATCTTTATTATTAACGATAGACACATGAAATTTTAATATGTTATGTATATTGACTTTAAAAATATAAGAATGAAATTAAAACTAAAAAGTTGATTTTTATTTTAAAAATTTAAATGAAATTTTTAAAAAAATTAAAAAAGAAAATTTTTCCACCCAAAATATATAATATTTATTGGGAATGATATTAAATGATATCAGCATGTATATAATCCTACACCATATACAAGCTCAAATGATGGATATTTGTCAAATTTTATCAGAGAAAATATCTTTGTAAGTCAAAATGAGACCTTCATTTAAAATACATGAAGACAAAATTCTATTTTGCATTGTACCTTTAGGTGATTGAAACTATTTATTTGGGGTCCAAACAGTTAATTTATGTGTTTATGATGGTGTGACTTCCTGAGTAACATATATCTGCTTGTATAGCTATTAGTAATTGTTTATAAACATAGTTATGGGGTATTTAGTGAGAGGACAGAGATGAAGACTTTATACTAGAACCTGCTCAAGTTGTCTACAAAATCATATTAAGCTGTCAGAGAATGAAATACAGGTCAAAGGGATAAAATATACTTTCCCCAGGTATATTTACCCTTGCATGCAAGAAAAGAGCAAAAGGATGTAAGTTGAACACAGAATGCATTTCATTTTATTGTTCAGTTTCTTTAAGATATTGATTGATGTAGTGCAGCATTGTGGCCTAGATGATATGGGAATTCTAATGATCCATTTTGCTTTATGCATTATTAATTACTAATAATATTTGTTAACTGACACTCTAAAGATTACATAAGAAATATTCCAACAGATTATTTGAATTGAACTTTGTACAACTACTCTTAACATGGTTAAATAGCTGGCATGAACAAATATGCATATATTTTAGAATGTTTGGGATCAAAAGTTGACATTCAGTACATCATATAGGCTGACATAGTACCTATAGTGAACCTGTAAGGCTCAGTTCTGGCTGTGTGCACTTCAAATATCCAAGATGTTATTCTCATCATGAATATGCCTCTGTAAGGTAACATATTTCAATTTAGTACTTTGACAGAGTGCGGTATTGCAGCATCAGCTGATATCTGATTCCATTGACTCATTGAGCTTAATAACTGGTAACCAACACTCTTAAAAATACACTAAAAATGTTCAAACAGATCATTTGAATTATGTTTGTACATGGGATTTGAATAAGTACATTGCATATGTCCCACACATACAAATGTCCATCCTTGTTTACAAGTTTTGGGGATCCGAATTTCACATTTGGTTGATGATATAGGATCTGTTGGTACCTATAGTTGATCTGTGTGGCCACATTTGGCTGTATTCACTCGCAATATCCAAAATTGTTATTTTCCTCAGGAATAAGATTGCTTATAGTAATACATTTTAATTTGGTACATTGTCATTTGACTTTCCAGTATACTGGTATGTACTAATGTTTGCACCAATGATCAAACCTCACCGTTCCAACATTGCCTTAAACTTGATGATACATACTGTACCTGATTAGTTATTTAACCTGTAAATGGCTAAATATGCTTGTAGAAAGATCATCTATTTTTAGGATGCATTTATCACTTTAATACATGCCCATTGCTTCACATTTCTGAGTGTCACTCTGTAAAGTTTACTATTTTTTCCCATGTTTGCAACCTGAATGTTATTTTGAAATCACCATATCCAACACATTTTAACTTCATTTGCCTACATCTTACTGTTTTCTAGAATTAAGTGAAACATGTTATATATTTTCAGGTCTAGCCTGGTATCTGGAAGAAAGTGTTAGAGTTGGATCAGTTTGGAAGCTCTCCAGTAGTCCGGTGGTGATAGCAAGGTCTCATAAAGGACATGTGCAGTGTACTGCTATAAGTGACCAAGATTAGTTCATATCAGCACACTGATATACAGCACCTCAAAGACATGGCTTAGATCTTCATGAGAGAGATTTGCACCATTGTTCAGTAAGGTGGAACCTCCCTGAAACTGTATTTTCCTATCACATTGTTGACTTTTGTAGTTATCGACATTAAAATGGAATGCATTTTTGCTATAAAACATGGTAGTGGTCCCACCAAAACTTTAAATTTGAGTACACTATTAGTTATACAAACAACTGCCCAAGTACCTGACACAATAAATGTGGAACATAGCACCTGTCATTGTTTCTTTAGTGTGTACACCTATATGCATCTGGATAGGCATATTGCAATTTGCTGCCAAAATCACTGTGAGCTATCATGCTTCAGTACCCCTCGGAAAAATGTTATCAGTTGTACGGACCCAAACTACCATTTGTTTTAAATACCATTCATTAATCAACTTTGCTGCCTTAAATTTGTCAAACTGAATCTTATAACTTGTGTGAAATTTAATTTTTTTAAAAAATTTAGTTTTTAAAATTTAAATGTTTATTTAAATTTCCATTAAAATTTGATATATCATTATTTTAAAATTTCAAACATATTTTCAGACAGGCCTTATCATGTATTACAATTTGGTTTTTACTGCATTGAAAAATTCCTGTAATTAAGGAAGATATAGCAAATTTAGTTTTGGTTTCTCAAGAACACTTGGACCACAACTTGCACCCTGTGGAACACCACCACTACACACTTTCTGACAGCTGTCACATGTCTTGTTTGCAAGGAAATTCCAAAAGACTTCATGTATAAAGTTGAAATAAGTGTGGCATGCAAGCATAAAAGTTTGACTAAAATTGGCCATACAAATTGGGCCCTTCAAAAGGCCTTAGGTCACAATAAATAGTTCCGGTTCAGTACCCACGAATGTAGTCCCAGTCTATTTTTAGATCATTTTTTTCCTGTCTCCGTTTGGTGGTGATACAAGAGTTAGATTTAGGCATTCTTGGTAAGGATTTAAAGGCAATTGTTTATTCTTTAGAATATGAGCTTATGGTGTGCTTGTCTGTGTGTATTTTGGCAACAGTGCACAGTGAGTAATAAGGCCTTGGTGATGATCCGGAAGTGAAATCTGTGTTCCATTGCATGGTGTTTTGTTTACAATTCAGCCTCTCAAAAAAATGCAGGTCAACCCCTGACAAGAACTTCACTGTAAAGTCATCTTTGAAGGTATTTTAGATTAACATATGATTTGTATTGATTGTCACACAGTGGAAAGTTCAGTACTGAGAAACAAATATAGAGAATATAAAGGAAAATTAATTGTGTTCTATGGCCTGTCAGTGCAGTATTTGAGTAAAGTTTGAACTGGTATAAAATCTTTATTATTAACGATAGACACATGAAATTTTAATATGTTATGTATATTGACTTTAAAAATATAAGAATGAAATTAAAACTAAAAAGTTGATTTTTATTTTAAAAATTTAAATGAAATTTTTAAAAAAATTAAAAAATAAAATTTTTCCACCAAAAATGCACATATATAATATTTATTGGGAATGATATTAAATGATATCAGCATGTATATAATCCTACACCATATACAAGCTCAAATGATGGATATTTGTCAAATTTTATCAGAGAAAATATCTTTGTAAGTCAAAATGAGACCTTCATTTAAAATACATGAAGACAAAATTCTATTTTGTATTGTACCTTTAGGTCATTGAAACTATTTATTTGGGGTCCAAGCAGTTAATTTATGTGTTTATGATGGGGTGACTTCCTGAGTAACACATATCTGCTTGTATAGCTATCAGTAATTGTTTATAAACATAGTTATAGGGTATTTAGTGAGAGGACAGAGATGAAGACTTTATACTAGAACCTGCTCAAGTTCTCTACAAAATCATATTAAGCTGTCAGAGAATGAAATACAGGTCAAAGGGATAACATATACTTTCCCCAGGTATATTTACCCTTGCATGCAAGAAAACAGCAAAAGGATGTAAGTTGAACACAGAATGCATTCCATTTTATTGTTCAGTTTCTTTAAGATATTGATTGATGTAGTGCAGCATTGTGGCCTAGATGATATTATGGGAATTCTAATGATCCATTTTGCTTTATGCATTATTAATTAGTAATAATATTTGTTAACTGACACTCTAAAGATTACATAAGAAATATTCCAACAGATTATTTGAATTGAACTTTGTACAACTACTCTTAACATGGTTAAATAGCTGACATGAACAAATATGCATATATTTTAGAATGTTTGGGATCAAAAGTTGACATTCAGTACATCATATAGGCTGACATAGTACCTATAGTGAACCTGTAAGGCTCAGTTCTGGCTGTGTGCACTTCAAATATCCAAGATGTTATTTTCATCATGAATATGCCTCTGTATGGTAACATATTTCAATTTAGTACTTTGACAGAGTGCGGTATTGCAGCATCAGCTGATATCTGATTCCATTGACTCATTGAGCTTAATAACTGGTAACCAACACTCTTAAAAATACACTAAAAATGTTCAAACAGATCATTTGAATTATGTTTGCACATGGGATTTGAATAAGTACATTGCATATGTCCCACACATGCAAATGTCCATCCTTGTTTACAAGTTTTGGGGATCCGAATTTCACATTTGGTTGATGATATAGGATCTGTTGGTACCTATAGTTGATCTGTGTGGCCACATTTGGCTGTATTCACTCGCAATATCCAAAATTGTTATTTTCCTCATGAATAAGATTGCTTATAGTAATACATTTTAATTTGGTACATTGTCATTTGACTTTCCAGTATACTGGTATGTACTAATGTTTGCACCAATGATCAAACCTCACCGTTCCAACATTGCCTTAAACTTGATGATACATACTGTACCTGATTAGTTATTTAACCTGTAAATGGCTAAATATGCTTGTAGAAACATCATCTATTTTTAGGATGCATTTATCACTTTAATACATGCCCATTGCTTCACATTTCTGAGTGTCACTCTGTAAAGTTTACTATTTTTTCCCATGTTTGCAACCTGAATGTTATTTTGAAATCACCATATCCAACACATTTTAACTTCATTTGCCTACATCTTACTGTTTTCTAGAATTAAGTGAAACATGTTATATATTTTCAGGTCTAGCCTGGTATCTGGAAGAAAGTGTTAGAGTTGGATCAGTTTGGAAGCTCTCCAGTAGTCCGGTGGTGATAGCAAGGTCTCATAAAGGACATGTGCAGTGTACTGCTATAAGTGACCAAGATTAGTTCATATCAGCACACTGATATACAGCACCTCAAAGACATGGCTTAGATCTTCATGAGAGAGATTCGCACCATTGTTCAGTAAGGTGGAACCTCCCTGAAACTGTATTTTCCTATCACATTGTTGACTTTTGTAGTTATCGACATTAAAATGGAATGCATTTTTGCTATAAAACATGGTAGTGGTCCCACCAAAACTTTAAATTTGAGTACACTAGTAGTTATACAAACAACTGCCCAAGTACCTGACACAATAAATGTGGAAGACAGCACCTGTCATTGTTTCTTTAGTGTGTACACCTATATGCATCTGGATAGGCATATTGCAATTTGCTGCCAAAATCACTGTGAGCTATCATGCTTCAGTACCCCTCGGAAAAATGTTATCAGTTGTACAGACCCAAACTACCATTTGTTTTAAATACCATTCATTAATCAACTTTGCTGCCTTAAATTTGTCAAACTGAATCTTATAACTTGTGTGAAAATTTAATTTTTTTAAAAATTTAGTTTTTAAAATTTATATGTTTATTTAAATTTCCATTAAAATTTAATATATCATTATTTTAAAATTTCAAACATATTTTCAGACAGGCCTTATCATGTATTACAATTAGGTTTTTACTGCATTGAAAAATTCCTGTAATTAAGGAAGATATAGCAAATTTAGTTTTGGTTTCTCAAGAACACTTGGACCACAACTTGCACCCTGTGGAACACCAGCACTACACACTTTCTGACAGCTGTCACATGTCTTGTTTGCAAGGAAATTCCAAAAGACTTCATGTATAAAGTTGAAATAAGTGTGGCATGCAAGCATAAAAGTTTGACTAAAATTGGCCATACAAATTGGGCCTTTCAAAAGGCCTTAGGTCACAATAAATAGTTCCGGTTCAGTACCCACGAATGTAGTCCCAGTCTATTTTTAGATCATTTTTTTCCTGTCTCCGTTTGGTGGTGATACAAGAGTTAGATTTAGGCATTCTTGGTAAGGATTTAAAGGCAATTGTTTATTCTTTAGAATATGAGCTTATGGTGTGCTTGTCTGTGTGTATTTCGGCAACAGTGCACAGTGAGTAATAAGGCCTTGGTGATGATCCGGAAGTGAAATCTGTGTTCCATTGCATGGTGTTTTGTTTACAATTCAGCCTCTCAAAAAAATGCAGGTCAACCCCTGACAAGAACTTCACTGTAAAGTCATCTTTGAAGGTATTTTAGATTAACATATGATTTGTATTGATTGTCACACAGTGGAAAGTTCAGTACTGAGAAACAAATGTAGAGAATATATAGTAAAATTAATTGTGTTCTATGGCCTGTCAGTGCAGTATTTGAGTAAAGTTTGAACTGGTATAAAATCTTTATTATTAACGATAGACACATGAAATTTTAATATGTTATGTATATTGACTTTAAAAATATAAGAATGAAATTAAAACTAAAAAGTTGATTTTTATTTTAAAAATTTAAATGAAATTTTTAAAAAAATTAAAAAAGAAAATTTTTCCACCCAAAATATATAATATTTATTGGGAATGATATTAAATGATATCAGCATGTATATAATCCTACACCATATACAAGCTCAAATGATGGATATTTGTCAAATTTTATCAGAGAAAATATCTTTGTAAGTCCAAATGAGACCTTCATTTAAAATACATGAAGACAAAATTCTATTTTGTATTGTACCTTTAGGTCATTGAAACTATTTATTTGGGGTCCAAGCAGTTAATTTATGTGTTTATGATGGGGTGACTTCCTGAGTAACACATATCTGCTTGTATAGCTATCAGTAATTGTTTATAAACATAGTTATAGGGTATTTAGTGAGAGGACAGAGATGAAGACTTTATACTAGAACCTGCTCAAGTTCTCTACAAAATCATATTAAGCTGTCAGAGAATGAAATACAGGTCAAAGGGATAAAATATACTTTCCCCAGGTATATTTACCCTTGCATGTAAGAAAACAGCAAAAGGATGTAAGTTGAACACAGAATGCATTCCATTTTATTGTTCAGTTTCTTTAAGATATTGATTGATGTAGTGCAGCATTGTGGCCTAGATGATATTATGGGAATTCTAATGATCCATTTTGCTTTATGCATTATTAATTACTAATAATATTTGTTAACTGACACTCTAAAGATTACATAAGAAATATTCAAACAGATTATTTGAATTTAACTTTGTACAACTGATTTTAACATGGTTACATATCTGACATGAACAAATATGCATATAGTTTAGAATGTTTGGGATCAAAAGTTGACATTCAGTACATAATATAGGCTGACATTGTACCTATAGTGAATCTGTAAGGCTCAGTTCTGGCTGCGTGCACTTCAAATATCCCAAGATGTTATTTTCATCATGAATATACCTCTGTATGGTAACATATTTCAATTTAGTACTTAGAGTGCGGTTTTGTAACGTCAGCTGATATCTGATTCCACTGAATCATTGAGCTTAATAGCTGGTAACCAACACTCTTAAAATACACTAAAAATGTTCAAACAGATCATTTGAATTATGTTTGCACATGTGATTTTAACAAGTACATTGCATATGTCTCACACATGCAAATGTCCATCCTTGTTTACAAGTTTTGGGGATCAGAATTACACATTTGGTTGCTGATATGGGATCTATTGATACCTATAGTTGATCTGTGTGGCCACATTTGGCTGCATTCACTCGCAATATCCAAAATTATTATTTTCTTCATGAATAAGATTGCTTATAGTAATAAATTTTAATTTGGTACATTGTCATTTGACTTTTCTGCATACTGGTATGTACTAATGTTTGCACCAATGATCAAACCTCACTGTTCAAACATTGCCTCAAACTTTATGATACATACTCTACCTGATTAGTTATTTAACCTGTAAAATGCTAAATATGCTTCTAGAAACCTCATCTATTTTTAGGATGCATTTATCACTTTAATACATGCCCATTGCTTAACATTTCTGAGTGTCACTATGTCAAGTTTACTTTTTTTCCCATGTTTGGAACCTGAATGTTATTTTGAAATCACCATATCTAACACATCTTAACTTCGTTTTCCTACATCTTACTGTTTTCTGGAATTAAGTGCAACATGTTATATCTTTTCAGGTCTAGCCTGGTATCTGGAACAAAGTGTTAGAGTTGGATCAGTTTGGAAGCTCTCCAGTAGTCCGGTGGTGATAGCAAGGTCTCATAAGGGCATGTGCAGTGTACTGCTATAAGTGACCAAGATTAGGTCATATCAGCACACTGATATACAGCTCCTCAAAGACATGGTTTAGATCTTCATAAGAGAGATTCGTACCATTGTTCAGTAAGGTGGAGCCTCCCTGAAACTGTATTTTCCTATCACATTGTCGACTTTTGTAGTTATCGACATTGAAATGGAATGCATTTTTTACTATAAAACATGGTAGTGGTCCCATCAAAACTTTAAGTTTGAGTGCGCTATTAGTTATACAAACAACTGCCTAAGCACCTGACACAATAAATGTGGAACATAGCACCTGTCATTGTTTCTTTAGTGTGTACACCTATATGCATCTGGATAGGCACATTGCAATTTGCTGCCAAAATCACAGTGAGCTATCATGCTTCAGTACCCCTGGGAAAAATGTTATCAGTTGTACAGACCCAAACTACCATTTGTTTTAAATACCATTCATTAATCAACTTTGCTGCTTTAAATTTGTCAAATTGAATGTTATAACTTGTATGAAAATTTAATTTTTTAATAAAATTTAGGTTTTAAAATTTAAATGTTTATTTAAATTTCCATTAAAAGTTAATATATCAATATTTTTAAATCCCAAACATATTTTCAGACAGGCCTTACCATGTATTACAATCAGGTGTTTACTGCATTGAAAAATTCCTATAATTAAGGAAGATATAGCAAATTTAGTTTTGGTTTCTCAAGAACACTTGGACCACAACTTGCACCCTGTGGAACACCAGCACTACACACTTTCTGACAGCTGTCACATGTCTTGTTTGCAAGAAAATTCCAAAAGACTTCATGTATAAAGTTGAAATAAGTGTGGCATGCAAATATAAAAGTTTGACTAAAATTGGAAATACAAATTGGGCCTTTCAGGCATCAGGTCACAATTATTAGTTCCGGTTCAGTACCCACGAATGTAGTCCCAGTCTATTTTTAGAGCATTTTTCCTGTCTCCGTTTGGTGGTGATACAAGAGTTAGATTTAGGCATTCTTGGTATGGATTTAAAGGCAATTGTTTATTCTTTAGAATATGAGCTTATGGTGTGGTTGTCTGTGTGTGTTTCGACGACAGTGTACAGTGCGTAATAAGGTCTTGGTGATGATCCGGAAGTGAAATCTGTGTTCCATTGCATGGTGTTTTGTCATCTTTGAAGGTATTTTAGATTAACATATGATTTGTATTGATTGTCACACAGTGGAAAGTTCAGTACTGAGAAACAAATGTTGAGAATATATAGTAAAATTAATTGTGTTCTATGGCCGTGTGGTTGTGTCGCCTGGGATACCTACTACACCAAGGATATTGACAGATTCGAGAAGGTTCAACGCCAGGCAGCAGGATTTGTATCTGGTGACTAAAAACCAGTGATTCAAGCAGGATGCATCGCCAAACTGTTAAATGACCTGGGTCTACCAACACTCCAAGGCAGGCGTAGTATGATCCTACTGACATACCTCTACAAAGTGGTCGAGGGATGAGTGTCGGCTCTCTTACCCAATGTATTTATAAAACCAATAAGACAAACACAATCTATATGAATATGTCTTGTGTCATCAAATGACCTATTAGTCCTTCAGATTAGAAACAAATGAATAAATCATATTATGGGTATATATGTTATGGGTATATATGTATTATAGGGATATATGTTACATATACTGAACGATACTGTTACTGGTTTTATTTTAGACGTTCATTTCCCTGCAGAAATCATACGGTTCGAATAAAGTAATCATTTTAAATTATTAAGAATAGACAAGGATGTATTATTTAAAAAACAAGTTTGACTTAGATCCTACCATGAATAAAAGTTTGAAATTGAAAAGACACCCAAGGTTGTCTTACTCAAGAAACAACAGTGGCTTAAATCATAAACAGAATACATGTTTTATACTGAAAAGGATACACAAGGTCTTCTTATTTGCTCAACGACCTTGGCTTAAATTCTCCATTGAAACTACCTTGGCTTAAATCGTATATGCAATGCATGCTTTAAACTGAAAAGGATACACAAGGTAGTCTTATTTTAACAAAAAGCATTTCTTAAATTCTACATTATATACAAGCTTGAAACATCCGCGACTTAAATCCCACATCGAAGAAGTGCTTGAAACTAAGAAGGATACACAAACTTGCCTTACATAAACAACAACGGCTGTTTAAATCCTTCATTCAATAACGCTTGAAACTGAAAAGGATACACAGGGTTGTTCAATTTAAACAACAGCCGTGGCTTAGATTTTGTAATCAATAAAAGCTCGAAAGAACCGTTGTTTAATTCATAAATTGAATACAAGCTTGAAACAGAATCACCAAATGAATTTGCTAAGAATCAGTTTAAATATTTAAAGATGAAAATGTCCGAATGATTTTTCAACCTCTAGGAGAACGACACTGGACGATGATATGGTTTATTTAGCATCTAATTAATTAGATGAAAATGGCCAATGATTAATCTTTCTCTAAGAGAATGATAATGGGCAATTATTTGGTTTTAACTAGCATCTAATTAATTAGATGAAAACGTCCACAATGCATTTCGTTCGCTAAGAAAACAATAATTTAAGATTATTTGAATTTAATTAGAATAGAAAAGCAGAACTTCAAATTAACCAAACCAATTTACTGAGGATGTCCAGTGTATGCTCTATCAAAGTAAATGATGTTTAAATTATGATACAACAAGCAACATTATGCAGCATTAAACTATAAAACCACAAGAATACAACAAAGGTCTCGGAAAGGCTAAAACGACAAGATCACAAACACGTCGATATAAAAACAACAAGATGACAAACACATCAAAACAGCAACAGCAGCAGCAACAACAACTAAAACAGGCAGAGTAACAGGATGCAATTTTTATGACATACGAATTCGGTTTGTATTCCTGTTCAAATTGATAATTCTTATCGTGCCACGAAAAAAAATTAAATTTGTATGACCCAAGCAAAAAAGCAATGGGCAGTTTGTTTTCATACCGCATATGAAAGAAAGAGTTTGTCATAAGATGAACTAACTGGCAAGTCTATTAAAAGACTTTATCGTGACAATATTAAAGATCTATTCATCAGTCTCGTCATGAAGAGAAACTGACTTGAAAGTCCTGCAAAATACTTCATAAGAAAAGAATCTTATATTTTATTGACATAAGAATGTATTAGTCCACAAGAGACTCTTGAAACACATGAATATGTTAAAATCTTATTACTGTGAGATGTACAACATTTAAATGTGAAGGAAGCTTTGCCAGATCACGGACAGGGCTCTCTCTCTCTCTCTCTCTCTCTCTCTCTCTCTATATATATATATATATATATATATATATATATATATATATATATATATATAATTGCCAATTATATATTATATGTAAGGTTATTTAAATATTCCGTATGTTTTGCCAATTTCAAATGTGTAAGACCACATATATGTACAAACTATAATTACTCTTGAATGTTTCAAAGTTTGTGCTGAATTAAAGGACCTCAGAAACAGACAGAGAACTTGCAAAACTGCTGGAGTGCCTAGATGTATGAATTACAAAATCCCCAAAAAAGGTTGATTTACAATCTCCATTAAGAGTTTTGATAAAACGTATGAAAGGAAAAAATGAAAGTGACAGAAGTCTTCGTATGATGCTGCAATTTCGGTTTACCTCCACAACTTCGTCGAAGTCTGCCCAAGAGACATCGCCGCATGCGATAAAGGCAAACAGTGAAAAACCAAAATAATAGAAATGTTCTTTTGCAACTGTCAATGATAAAATAACTATTCAATCACTAGTTGGCGGCCACAATATATTACAAATATGGTAAATAATTTAAAGGTTTCCAAAATACAACAAATCAGAGAAGAATGTACGTAAATCTACATTAGGTTACCACTGATTTATATCCCATAAATGAACAGCTAATGTCAAATGAGACAAATATTTGACAAAATATGATATAAAACTTAATTAATAAATAAGTGAGGTTTTAAGATATTTACCGCATACCGTGTTGCAATAAATATTGAAAGGATGTGCTACAATGGAGTTTGGCAGCATGGTGCAGTTGCGACTGTGAGACAGTGAAAACAGTGATCGTCTACCAAACTTAGTACTATGGATTTAGGTGAAGCATTGCTATACTCAAAGAATAATGTGTACAATATCGAAGATGAATTAGAGTTAATCAGACAATAGGTAGAATAAATAAAGTCAAGTTATTACAAATTGACGCAAAGGCAAAGAAGTATTTTAGCAAGAGATAGCTCACAAGACACTTCACGACAATTTTCTAAGTTAGAAAAAAACATTGCCCATAAAATGTTAAATTGCTATCCAACAATAAGAAATTCATCTATTTAACATCTGATAATTTGGAATACAATCAATATACAAAATAAATGAACGTGTTTGAACATTTGTTACATCCATTGTTTTTGGTAGCATTGAATATCTGCGATACTGGCGTACTCGAACATAACAAGTCTTGGCTATGCAAGAATGAGCGCAACACATATTCAAATGTATTAAGAATCATTGATTGCTTTGCTACCAAGAAAATTTGTTTTATCAAACTGCATTATTGATTAATACTTAATTAATACTTAGCCATTTTCAAGTATTAAAATTACTATGATGCTTTTCAGATAATTATGACTAATTTACCACGAAGTTACCACGGTGTTTAGTAGATAATAATGAATAATGCAAACAATCAAAGGTGTTTAGTAGATACTTGTTATTAATTCAAAGGAAGTTTCCAAGGTGATTATTAGAAAATTATAACCAATGAAAACGTGTTTGCCATGGTGTTTAGTTGATAATTATGACTAATGCAAACGAGGTTACCAAATCATTTAGTAGATAATTATGACTAATGCAAACGAGGTTATCAAGGTGTCAAGTAGATAATTGTGACTAATGTAAACAAGGCTACCATATTGTTTAGTAGATAATTATGACTAATGCAAACGAGATTATCAACGTGCTTGGTAGATACTTATGACAAATGCAGACGAGGTTACCAAGGTGTTTACCAGATAATTATGACTAATATAAACGAGGTTACTAATGTGTCTAGTAGATAATTATAACTAATGCAAACGAGATTACCAATGTGTTTAGCAGATAATTTTGACTAATGCTGGCTAGGTTACCAAGGTGTTTGTTAGATAATTACGATTTGAGCAAACTAGATTACTAAGGTTTTGACTTACAGGTTATTACTTATTATGCTGTTTGCCGAAACACGGAATGGAGGATCTATTGAAAATGTAAAAACAAAGTTTATGAATTACAAGCACGATTTTTCCTCCTTCGCCTTGCTGAGTTTTGCAGTCTGGGTTGAACTTTCTTGGTGATTTTCGGAACGAGATCTCCACGATCTTGATATTGATTTAATTAGTCTAGTGCTAAATGATTATGCCTCTTCTGCACTCACTCGTTACATAACTCGTGCATCTCTTACGTTACATACCAGATGTTATTATCATTGGATTAATGCAAAGGAAAACACAAAACAATCTGACAGACTTTCTTGACGCTAACACTGGTTATATGTTCCTATTTAAAATCACATATCTCATATACTGGCACTGAAAAGAACAATACCTAAATGCAGCACTAAACCAATATGAAAACTGTACTAGATGAAAAATTTTAGCAAACTCGGTTAACAGAAAGCTGTGAAAACCATTTGCTAAAAATATCTGTCTGAATGGCTGGTGTCCTTGCCAATAAGATAGTTCCTTGCGCAAAATCGTATTCAGACTTGAATATCTGAAATGTCACGCGGACCTTTGATTAGTCATTACTTCATGTCACTCAAATTCCATTTTGACAGTACTCTTTCTGTTGCATTAGTAAACAGGATAAATCAAAACATTAAATAGTGTAATTCATACGACATTGTTTATTGGACTATAAGTCTCCTCTTAATAAAGCATGACGTCTTTCCTTCATTGGACCGTATTAACTTTTATAATAATAATAATAATAATAATAGTGAGGACTTTGTATAGCGCATATTCTTTAGAAGCTCTAAGCAATTTACAACATTAAACAAACATATATGATGATATGATTACAAAAAACAAACACCATGAAATTAGAAAACAGTAAACATGCTGAAAATATTTAAGGTAACGATACATTATTAGGTCTTTAAGTTTGTTCTTGCAATCGAAATAAGTGAGTTTTATGAGCGCTCTTGATTGAGATCACTGTGTATTTGTGTCTAAGTTCAGTGGGCATTTCGTTCCACGTTATAGACTTTATAAACAGCCCCATTCATTTAACTTTGATGCTGCCTGCCAATATCCAGCGGTATTGGTCAAAGTTAAGCAAACATATTCACTGGTCCCTTATATGGTAAAGTGGCTGGGAACAGTTTCGTAGCTTCAAGCTATAATGTGACTGAGATATTATTCTTTAATAATTAATAACTACAGTCACTTCACAGTATATGCAGCCAGTGAAACACAATTAGTCGGCTAGGAAGCAGAGCTATCCACCCATAACATTAGACACGTGGTTTCAAGGCAAGTGAAATATCTCAAAAGCTGTGTGGATGACAACTATTTTGAATTGCATCAAGCTTTTAAGTACACAATGTTTTTCAAAATTATCACCCAGAGTAAGGGTTTGCGTTGGCACTGTGAGTATGACATGCTGTCAAAAACGGCATTCGGACATGAACAATCCAAGTGTAAATTTGAGATTGCGGTGCATAAACATTTTACTTTACGAACTTCCTTTGACTTGTGAGGTCAAATAAATTATATTCTTATGTTTTGCTTTATTATAACTATCCGAAAACCATAGACCTTTTCACCTCATTCGTGTATTTCATATTTATGAATTTTTATATCGGGAAGGTGTGCGGCATTAAGTTTGTGCACAAAACTGTCCCTTGCCTTCTAAACACGTGCCCCTGTTCGATGAGCTACTTCCTGCTCAGGTAAACAAACAGTCTGAGAGACACGTGGAACGCTGACCAAGTCATAAATCGGATGGCTTTTAATTGCTGACAATGGCTGTAACACTTTCTACCTGACACCAGCGCTGTTTGAACTAAAAGATCTCATTCTCATCCAAAGAATAATATCTCTCATGTAAATTAAGTAAAGCAAATCTGAATACCTCAAAAGACTTACATTGCAAGGATATATATATATATATATATATATATATATATATATATATATATATATATATATATATATATGTGTGTGTGTGTGTGTGTGTGTGTGTGTGTGTGTGTGTGTGTGTGTGATATATAAATATTGAAAATGCACTGCTAATGAATCGAATTTTGGTGCCTTTAGTATGATATATAAATTATTTACCAAGAATACAAAGTGAAAATTAAAAATGAGACAGTATTGTGAATTAGATTCCAAATAATACTAAATGTTCTATCACAAATCCAAGAGTATAAAATGTTATGCGTGCTTGCCAATAATCTTGAAAGTCATGATATACCACAATGATATAAACAACAATGTCTTTGAATGAGTTCTCAATAATCCCAAAGTAGGGTTTCGGTACAAAATGTCAACGCGAACTTCGTTATTTAAATGAATAATTTAGATAAATAACCCCAGTTAAATTATATCTGAACACAACTATTAACTATGTTCATAGATTCCCAAATACTGACATTAAACAGGAATGCGTAGCTGCATACCAAATACCTTCATGTACAAACTTCATCTGGCTTACTAACTCGTAAGCAAGGTCAAGTTTTGAACTCAATATCATAATCCTCAATCAAGGAAAAAATTAAGCATACAGTATAGATATACATATCAACATATGTACTAAAGTTTGATAAGACGCACCATCGACCTACCATGTTTCGTGCCAATTACGTGAATTTTAACACATGCATTGTAATATTGCCGAATACCATTAAAATCACCCTGGAAAGATTTAAGCGATATCTCCATAATATATTATTTCTTGACAAATGTTCATAAACTCTCTGAATCACTTGCGAACTACTGTTTCCGAGCGTGTCAAAATTTGTCTTCACGGAATTTCGTCGTAGGTTCTCTTCCTTGAATGAAAGTCCACATGACGTAAGATTCAAATGTGACAATCAGGTTAAGGTTCAGAAATCATTCGTTTATGGTGTCTCTGTAATATTTGCATTTGTAATGTACATCACTACTTTCAAACACATAATTACTGGGAAAAATCGCTTAAAAATAATGATGAAATAACTATCAAGAAAAATATAATGCATTAAAAAATTTCAAGCTATTTGCTTAAGAAATTAATTTGTAAGGATATGGTGAGTCATATGATGAGAACAAGCTCGGACATCCGTCGGGATGGCAGAGCGTTAAATATATCTACCCGTAAATGATGGATTGATTTTGCACAAGATAAAAGTGGGGAAAACTTTCACCGGCATACCAGGATACATTTTCTTCAATCACTTTCGGTATAATATCATGTGTATAGAGCTAGATATGTATGTATAAAACCAGTTGTCCGAAAGAAGGTCAAACTGAACTCCATTTTACGCTTCCCTGACTCGGGTTCATTTATTATTTTCATATGTACTATTTGTTAGCCGCCTGTGAAGCTGAGGTGTAGAATACATTTTGTTGGATAAATACCAAATCTTCCAATGTAGGCCAGTTTAGCGTTAATTTAATGCGTCAATGATTTTGTTTATATTTTGCGGTTTAGCTAATTTCTTGGTGCCATTGGCTACAAAAAGTTTTTGAAAATTGTGAAGGACGCCCCCACAGTGAGGATTGGGGGTGGGGATTGGGGTGGGGTGTTCCCAATATCGTATTTAAACTATTGTAGAAGTCCCACCCAGGCTCGATTTTGGTTGGAAGTTGAATTAGTGAAAGACAGATGTACAGCTCCAAGCCCCCAGTCAGCAATGCTGACGGTTAAACGATTAAATATACAAAAAGGTGAAATTCAATCAATAACAATTTAATAACAATTCAATAGTCGAATGATTCAAATTTCCCAAGTACACTCCTTCCGCTCGACACTTTAATACCCTATTGCATCACTTGATTCGTAGTATGAGAGATTTCCACCTGTCCTTGTATTCTACTCATCTGTGTATTCTTATCTCCTATCTCCCAATTCCTTCTCTTCCTCCCCGACTTCCTCCAAATTCCTTCTCCTCCTCCTCCTCGACTTCTCTATACTCCTTTTCCTCCTCCTCCACTTTCTCCTCCAGACTACTTTTCCTCCTCGTCCACCTTCTATCCACCTTCTTTCCGCCGACTACACTTTTGTCAACTCCGACTGCTCTGCCAGTCTCACTTCCGTCTCCCCTCTTAGAGACTAGGGACTCAACTGAACCAGAAGTTCTGTCCCTCGGAGCTTTTCTTCTCTTAGAATCTGTTTCTAAGTTTTACCTCCAAATTACGAGTGCACCTGGAGCAACCCTATTTGCACAGAGATCTGTCTAGGCATCTACTAAACCTTTTCTTGCGAGTTTGAAGTTATGTTTCCAGTCTAAGTTGTAATCACACCCTCTATCTTAATTCCGACTGGATGTCGCTGTGAACTGATCCAATCAAACTTAGCGGACAATGTCCTCTCGCTGTCTGTCCACTTGGGGACGGTTGTGAACACGCCTCGCTCATCCTGCGGGCTTCCTTTGATCTCTGAACAAATATTTAACACCTAGGTGTGAATACTACAAACCTTTATCTAGCTGGCACGAACTATAGCCTGGCTGGCGGTCACTGTAACCTTGCAGAAGGGATTAACACTAGCTTGCGGCAATGTTTAGACATCTAACTCTGTAATAATATTCTAGTTTATACACCTCTTGATAATCGGGCTGAGCAAACGTGACAAACATGATCCTCCGATGTGTCTTGGCGGGTACAACAACTTTTCAACAAAAGTCAGTTTCTTGGATATTACTGTCATTTCGAAGCTCGTGCCAAAGCTGCAGGCAATGTGCAGTTTCTGGAAATTTAAATTTCTTCTCAAAAGCAATAAGAACGAAATGGTCTGGTTTCCATAGAATATCAGCATCATTTCCATCATATAAATATATGAGAATTTGTAAACATTTTTAAGTTAGGTTCCTTGTGCCATTCAGAGAGAGAGAAAGAGAGAGAGAGAGAGAGAATTGAAACGTCAGAATCACATTTCGTGGATATCGATGGCAGCGAGTTCAAAAACAATAATTATGGCAATGACTGTACACGACCTTCACTGTAGGTGGAGTTGTGTACCTATGGTATCACACTCAGTACGATATAATGATAAAATTCAAGGCATATTAAGCAAACATCACGTGACATTTACGTCCTCTCAAGACTACGTTATATATATATATATATATATATATATATATATATATATATATATATATATATATATATATATATATA
>JAECUM010025586.1:0-22594 GCA_016617855.1 Megalonaias nervosa
ACCTGAGCAATTTAGTCTCATTCTTAAACTGCAACTGTAATATCGGATACTAAAATATGCATAAGGTGATTATTCTAAGGGACATGTTTTTTGAACGCGGAATTTGGTATGATAATGTTCTAGTCAACAAGCAATGGGCATTGATGTTACAATCACAGCAGAATTCCTTGGTCTACACGTCACTTTTAATTAATCCAGTAGAGACATGAAGGTGGCTGATCATGACCATACGTTTGCATACATCCATGAAGTGATATCCATCAGCATGGAAGAAGCCTTTTGTTCTGGAAAGGTGAAATATACATTGTTTACTTGACGTACATGCGCACTGGTGTCTGTACGTTAGGATAGCCACTTGTGGAACTTAAGAATACCAGAGATCCAGTTGCACAAATGCAAATGATCACGTTGAGAAAGGGACAGACCAGATGAAAACTAGACTGTCTGGTACTAAACCGGACGAACGACCATCTTTCTGAGGACAATCATCAGGAGAAACGTAAGTGTCCAGACAAATTTGCACATAATTCATTTCCGTGAACTAGTATACGAATTATGTACATGAAATGGAAACTGAAAATGTATGGGTTTCCATTCTGCCATCTTTATAAATCCGACTAATTACAGAAAAACCACCGGTTCTCACCAGTTGGATCCACTGTGACACATTTTGACACTTGGGTCATCTATAATTTATACCATTTCTCAGACACACAAGACATACAACTATACATTTAATATGCTTGCAACATATGTAAAATAACCCATTCCTAGTAGGCACACCAGCACCGGAATGATCACAATTCCAATGGTTGCCCGGATGTATGTCAATAGGATTATATTTGACCCAAGTTTCATTTCTAGCTTTAAGGGTGTATGTTGGTGGTGCATTGGACTTCAAGGGTGTTAATCACGATCGTACAACGGTAGATACGTAGACAGTCTACAACAATATTCCCTGTCTTTTTTGAAAAGTGACAGGACAAAAAGATTTTGTTTATCCGTCTCAAAATGTGTACACCTGTGGTCTATCTATGGCTTCTCTCTCTCTCTCTCTCTCTCTCTCTCTCTCTCTCTCTCTCTCTCTCTCTCTCTCTCTCCTATGATGGCTTCGGCACTAAATAACCTACTTGTGTTGTTGTGCTGTAAAGCACCAAACCAAACCAACTAACCACGTCGACGCTCATACAGCCTTACTCATTAACAACTGCTACCGCATATAAGAATTCTGTTTGGCTTTTAAGTCCGCGAGAATACAGATCGTCACCGTGGATCACTCCATTACCTGTTAAAAAAAGTTTATTTTTATTATTGAATCGAATGAGCAAGGAAAGTTAGGAAACAATACATAAATAAATATTGCATTCCATAAGCATCTTCATAATCAGACTGACGTAGTGAGATATTAGACTAAAACACTGAAAATGGCGTTGAATATCTCGAAAATCTTTGTCATTTTGGATAAAGAGATCATTAAACTATATTACCATAATTAATCATTTTCAAGAAAAGTTTCAGATGTTAGGGGTTTCTCTAAAATAGAACAATTGATTTTTCTTTATATTTTATGCGCACATGAACACAGAAACTCAAATCACTGATCATCACAAATCCATGCAATGGTTATTTCTGGTTTGAGATCGTTGGAATAACATTGCTTTATTTCAGTAAACAAGAAAATCAGAACTATGTATAATCAGTTTTATTTATTTAGTGACAGTTCTATTGATGTATTGTGTTGGTTCACGGCAGAATTTCTTTAAGCCTTACAACAAGATCATGAAACTCATGAGGAAGTGATTTGTTAGAAATCATTTATCCCACTCAAGGTGCTAGATATTCCGTGGATCAAACGCGTTTCGTCGTAGAAATGCTTTGTCAACAGGTACAAGACTTGCACAACATGACCCTGGACATTACTAAAACAATTCATAACCAGCAGCCAATTTCCGACTGAATGTGTATGATACAAGAATCACACCCACCCCCCCGCAGGAAATTATATTAATACTTGACATCTCTTGAAAAAAAGAATGCCTTTTTTTTCACAATTTCCATAAATTCCTTATTAGTTGTTTCGTATTCTTAGTATTGCCTTAAGTCTAAGCCATATTTTTTTTTTACCCTATTTTATAGTCTCCGGTAAATTCCGTCTTAGTTTAATTATTTTGGTGTTGATTTTAGTCTAAGCCATTATTTACAACAAAACGAAAATATCTGGATTTTTTTTCTGTCTCCGCTAACATTCGTGAGAGCTTTTGTTTGAAACGTTTGTACTATTTATAGCATGGGCCATAATGTTTGCAATTTTCCAGATTTGTTTTGCTACTTATTCGTTTCAGAATTTTAGTATCATTTGAAGTCCTCAGTTTAATCTAATGTTCTTGAGTTTGCTTCTAGACTCTTAATTCCGCAACAGTTTCATAATTTCACCATTACCTTTAGACTCAAGTCACGCCCATTTCGGTGCTTTTGTCAAGTGGTTCCCTTGACTGTAGCTATTTATAATATCAGTACAAGATGTGAAAATTGACAGACTCCACCAACATAATCTGATGTGTAGGTAATGTTCCATATAAATCTCAGATATACGAATGCAGCCACGGGGCACTAGGTGGCATTCCGTCCATGAGACTTCCCTTCCTCTGTTTGGTCGACAAAGGATGTGTGTTGGATGGTGATAGTGAGTGATTCTGTCTCAAATCAGGTGCTAATCGTCAATACTTTACCCTTAATATTATATCTTACCCTTTTGCAACTTTTACAGTGCTGGTCAATAAGACTGTATTGGCTAATAGGCATTGGTCTAGGGTATTAGATACGGGCGCTGCTCAGCAGATGTAGTTGCTGGTCAGTAAGTATCGGTGCTGATCATTAACACTACTGAATGGTAAGCGTGGGTGCTGGTCAGTAGGTGTGGGTGAGAGTTAATACCTGTATGCGCTAGTTAGAAGATGCTGGTGCTGGTTATTAACGCTGGATATTGGTTGGCAGATGTGGGTTCTATTAAGAAAATTATTTTACTTTTAAGGTTTTTATTCAGGAAAATTTTAATGTTGATCTGTGGGATACACCTTTTCTTGCAGCAGCAGGTAGGGTGAATCGGACAAACTTTAGGAGGGTTATTTCGCGAAAATAAATCATCCTACGAAAAGGAAAATAAAAGGCGAATAACGCTAAACCGAGACTTATGACCGACCGAGGTCTCTCAAACTGGGTTAGCTCATTTTTGTTTGACGCTTGTATTTTCAAATTTATTTGCTATCCCCTGGTGTAAAACACCAGTTGGTTGTCACGCCCCCTGCTGCTGTGTGACTTAATTAAATTATTATGTCAATAATAACGCTAACCATGGAATCCCACACATCTAAACTAGCTTGACAGTGACTATAGGTAATTAAAAATTATCTTCCAGTCCGTGATTCTGTCAAGCAAACATTACAAGAACGTCAGGAGTCTCAGGTGGAATTTACAGAAGGTGCAGAACAGTTATTTAAACCGGTTACAAAGGCTATCGAAGGTCTTCTTCCCACGTTAGAACAAACCGCTAAAACAACTGGAAAAATAGCAGAAAGAAATAAACAAACAAAAACGATCTTAAGAGAACTTCCAGGTGAAATAGCTGCTGCTCCACCAATGCAAGTAATACTTGAAGGTATTGACCAAGCGCGTGCTGAAATAGGCGATATAAAGGATCGTATACCAGAACCAGAACCAGACAAGCAAGAGTAAAAACTGAAGTGAATGATAAATTACCGAAGAAAGTATTGCTTTCATAAAAATCTTGACGTGGAAAAATTACCTGCGTTTGTCGCGCCCATATATGATAATAGAGAAAAGGTTTTAAAACACGAGTACGCTGATGATACTGTAGGTCGCATACACTACGGAGTTGATCGGGCCTGAAATAATGGTACACGATATATTGCATGTAACAATGGAACACATAAATATTTTGCGCGGTTACAACGACAACAATAATTACGACAACAACCACAAAAATAACAAGAACAAAAACTACAATCTCAGTAACCAGTCAAAACAACAAGTGAGGAAAAAGAAGAATGGCAAGATGCAAGTTCTCCCCCCGGTGCCACTGGAAGTGGTATTGCCACTCCTGGTACAGGTACTTATTACTCAGTGCCCCAATAATATCGTAGCCGATGTTGACAGACTAGAAATTTTGATTCGCGGAAAACGAACCGGTAATAATTCCCCAGAAATCATTAATGAAGCGGCCACTATTTGTCAAAGATTGTTTACAGGAGGTATCATGGACATTAATGTTTATCGGTCCCTCATCGATGAAATCATTGATGATTACCACAGTGATTGATGCAATTAGATCAGTGACAAGAAAAATAATATGATCATTCATAATGCTCAACGTGGACCTGTAATGGACAGGGTGCAAAATTCGCGAGTACCAACCTATAAAGCGATCTACGGAGATGGACTCGGTGATGTTGTTCAGGGTCTATTCAGAAGCATAGCCCCAAAAGCGATACGTATTGCAAAGCAACTGGGAATGAAAGCTATTGACGTTGTTCGTGATAAAGGTATTTGTGATGTTAGTGATATTGCTGGTAAAGCATTCTCAGCAGTCAGGGATATACAAGTATGATTAATATGCAGACCGCCGCCAGTGGTCCGACCTCAGTCAATAAAATTCTCAGCACCGAAGTTATGCCTGCAAATGTTAGTAAAATAATAAATCAAGCAGCAAATGAAAACCTAGCAGAGTTGTCTGGTGTACCCCTGTCACAGAAAGGAAAAAAATATAACTGCTAGTCTGATAGCAGGAAGTGGTCTTCGTGTTAGACGATAATGAATAAATAATAAAGATGTTTAAGCGTGTATTTGATCCAGCATTTGACATGGACGCGCCAGTTCTCATGGATGAATCGGTGCGTGATTATCAGTACTGTTCTTATGACGAACGTGTACCTAACGCACGAGGAAGAATTGAGTTGCAAGTTCCGGATACAAGTAGATATTTCCTGCCAGCTAAGTCATTCATTGAGAAAGGAAGGTAGACATTTGAAAGCAGATGATACAACATACGGAATTGGTGATCGAGTTGGTTTTGATAATAATGGCGTCATGGCATTATTTAACAGTGCCACGTATTACATCGACGGACGAAATATTGAATCATGCCTGGGAAACGTCGACGTTGCCACGACGATACTTGGTCTTGCAAGATACAGCAATGATTACTCGAGATCAGCTGGTCCTTCAATGATGTTTGCAAAGCATACAACTGATCATCCAGAAAGCAGAAACGTAACACTGAATTCAGCTGGAACTGAAGTTTCATCAATGAATGAAAATTTCAACTCGGGATTCGCATCACGTCGATCAATGTTGAACGGTGATGAAGAATTTTCATGTGTGATTCTACTATCGCATATATTTGGATTCCGCAGGAATGTTAGGAAAGTTATATTTGGCGCTAAACACACCGTGGTACTTGTTAGAAAAGCCACCGACGATGATGCAATATGGCGTGCTGCCGCCGTTGATGCAGGTAAAGTAATACTAACAAAACTTTCGTTGTGGATGCCAGTAATGATTCTATAACTGGCCGAAGAACAACGGTTGCTCTCTTTAATGGACTCTGGTGGTAAATCAACGTTGTCGTGGTTGACGATGACCACATACAGTATTCAAAGAAATGTTGCTGGGTTCTTCACATGACAGATAGCATCACAGCAGGGGGTGTCAGAACCACGACTTATATTCATCACGTTTCATCAAAATGCCAGAGTAGTTTCGCAGGAACGAAATCCAATGGTGTTTGATACGCCTGGGGTTAGTGAAGTTTCTCTGAGGATAAATGGACACCAAGAACCTTCGGAAGAAGTGTTGCTGAATGTTGATAATAATCATGTTGCACGTGCTTATGATCGGTTGGTGACATTCATGTGGCGTGATCAGAATGTGGATTCTGGTTTGCAGATATCTCAGCGGGATTTCACAACATTATATCCGATCTATTATTTCTCACTGGAACACTTGGATTTGTTCAGAAAATCAGTCGTTTACATACACTTCCGAGCTCGTGTAGGACGACTACACCCTGGTGGTTATAGAGCAATCGCTATTATACTCTCAGGCAAAACAATGCTGCTTGAAGGTGTTGGTGGACGAATGAGAGTTATTTATGCCCCAGTCGAAAAATTGTAACTGGATCACTCGTGATCAGTAATTAAATCGCTTATGATATTATAATGTCATACCATAATGTTAGTGTCACTCTAACTCCTGGTCAGATTAAAAAGCTACAATCAGAATCAAAACAGAATTCTGGATTGAAAATATTGCTCAAATCAGCACAAATCGCAGGTGGTCCAAATAAACTATCACTGACAGAACGTCAACTCGGGCACTTCATTAACGCCAAACAAAGACCGGCTTTAGATTTAATATTTCTGCGGGTGCCATTAAAGGCATTGCAAAAGCAGCTGCACTTGATGCTGTTGGAACTGCTGCTGGGATGGAACTAAAGAAAGCAATAGGTCACGGACTAAAGACTTCAAAAAAGGGAAAGGACTAAGACTGCCAGGAACACCTCATTCATGGTACGGTCAAGCCTCAAGCGGCTCAGGTCTAAGACTGCCCGGGATATATCATTGATACTTCCCATGCCAAATTTTGATTTACTTGATGCTGCTTAAAAATTAGACATTAAAAACTTCAGAGGTGTTTCATGCGTGACCAATTACTAAAAGAAGCAAACAGTGTTGAAACCGGTATCATTAATCTCGATGGAAGTTCTGATCCAGGTACTCCTTGGGTTGCATACGCGACTGATCCACATGGAGTTGTTTATTTTGAATCATATGGGTTGGCGCCACCAAAATAATTTTTAAAATATGGCGGCGGACGTGAAAGTACTCCCGTCTGGTATTCAACATTACCAACACAGACAATAACTGATCCGCCAATAGGTGGCCGTGAAGTATTAGCGATGCTCGAAGCTGTGTCAAGGTCCCTGATACCGCCTCATGAAGACGTGCACGAGTATACCGCATTGTCCAACGTTTTAAACGGGTCTTAGTGAATATACAATGGTAGATATTTACGGAAGATCTTCTCGGAGTCTTCAACCTCAAGATGATTTATCCAAATATGCAACCCTTGACCAGGTGAAGGATGAACTGGCTAATCTTTTGCGTCTCGCAAATGTGGACCAAAAATGAAGTTGTTGTTTTTCAGGATTGACAAGAACGATTAAAGACGAGCAATATCCCGTTGACAGATATTATTCTGCGAGTTCCAGATGTGACCGAAGATAACTTAGTGGTGTTTGATAAAAACGGTAAAATTAAAAACTCGGAGGAATCAATCTTAACACTCATGGGATAGATTGTTGGATGCATCAGAAGAACTGGAGATATATGGCAATCTCAATACGAGCAGAAATACAATTATCAGTGTGAGAGAACAAAAATCAGATGATGATGTGGCAACAAAATAAAATACGTAGACAACAACACCACCACCATCGGAACTGACATCAATGATCGTTTACTATCCACCGGTGATACAATGACTTGTTCTCTCAATATGGCTCATAATAAAATTACTGGTCTTGGAGAACCAGAATCAAACGATGACACTGCAACGAAGAAATACGTCGATAATAACAACATCCCGATGATGACCTCGTTAATGACAATCAATGATGGAATGACCACATTTAGTTCTGAATATGCTACTCCTGTAGCCGTGTTTATAAATTTAGGAACACAGATAGAGCTATTAATGATTCTTTTTGGAAGTCCAGCAGTCATCGACATTAAACTCTCTGACATAAAAAAATTACCGATGATGTAGTATATACAGTAGCGTCTGGATCAGCGTGATGGACACCACTGAACAAATCCATTAAACATACCACTAATATTACTCGGCACTACAACATTTACAAATCTATCACGATTTTTGGATCTGTGTTTGTGACGTTGGATCAAAACGACGAGGGAACATTTGTGGTGGAACCCGAAGAAAAAGGCCTCGGCGTGTTGCACTATTGGTGTATTGAATTCGTCGCTAAACTACCACCTACTTAAATTATTAGCATTTTATATAATGAACCAATCGACTAACTTTCAACACAATGTTGCAGCGCAACGCTTCAGATACAGGCAAACGTGTTTGTTGCAGACCAAACTAAAAAATATCATTGATCCGCATACAAAAAAACAAAACAAAAACAAATGCCGCAGACGTATCGTTGTTACTGACATAATTGTATACTCTGCATCTGCCGCATTTGCTGGAAGAGAAACTATAATCGGAGTATTACTAGCCACATACATAATAGCACCAGTATCGTCGTAGGAATTGGTGTTGCCGTTATAACCGGTGCTGCTGAAATTCTTGATATTATCGCAAAAAGGATATTTACGTGTGCGTTTGAAAAATTACACGAATATACATCGTTGCTATCGGCGGCAACACGCGCACACACCAAATTATCTTCGATGATATCATCAGTGCGCAACGATGGAATAATATCAGATTAGGAATTCGCAGAAATGATTCAGGTTTACTATGAAGCAACTGGAAACCAAACCCTGACATTTTATGTCAGGACTCTGATTAGAATCAGGGATTTAAATAATGATGTCGCAAAATCAATCCCTGAGATTGCTAGAACAAATCGTCGCTAATACAACACCACCAACAACCACAATGATATCAGCGAGCTCACCCAATCCTGGGTTTGACGTTAGCTTTCCAACTGCAATTCCCTCCAAAGAAATAGCGTTAGCACAATTGCGAGTTTATTACAGCTGGCCAAATATTAGATCAAAGTCGTGCAGCGGGTTGCAAGCAAATAACTCATTAGTATTTTCTCATAAAAATAAATCTGATGGAACCCCCGATTGGCAAGTTGTTAGTAATCCTACGGGCAGTTATCAGATAGAACAGATCAATAGCGATTTCCAACGCAGGATTAAATCTATTACATGAAAAGAATCCAAAATCGCTATTACTTTTCATGAGCCAATATTATCGGCGACGATAGAAATATCAACGCCAGATTACGCCGTAGATATATATCAGTCGTCGATCCGAACTGTATTAGGATGGCCAGAGATATCACCTGTTCATCAAGGACCACCAGAGCCTCAATGTCGGCATCCGTCCGTCTTCGAGAGACGACGGTGTAGCTTCCGGTTGGGTGTTCTATCTGCACCTTCGCGAGTGGCTGAAGAGTCCGACCCTAGAGTGACAGTCTCTGTTGCACTTGCTGCAGGTGAACGTTGGTGCTTGTTGAGGCTGTTGTTGTTTCGCCTTTCTCCTGGCTCTCTTTGTAGCGAGGTTTGTGTTTATCCTTTCCTCGGCTTTCTGAACGCCCTGTCTGACAGCAAGGCCCCAGGCGGAGCGGTCGTCAGCACAGCTCTCCCAGTTGTTGACGTTGATGTTGGACGTCTTCATGTCCTTCTTGCAGACATCTTTGTAACGCAGACGTGGCCGTCCAGTCAGTCGTGTGCCCTCTGCTAGCTCGCCGTATAGCAGGTCCTTGGGAATGCGGCCTGGATCCATTCTCTTGGCGTGGCCAAGCCAGCGAAGGCGCCTCTCGCTGAGGATGGTGAACATGCTGTTCATGCTGGCGCGTTCCAGAACCTCAGTGTTGGGTACTTTGTCCTGCCACTGGATGCGCAGAATGCGCCGCAGGCATCTCAAGTGGAAGCTGTTGAGTTTCCTTTCATGGCTCGTGTAGGTGGTCCATGCCTCGCTGCTGTAGAGGAGCGTGCTGAGCACGCAGGCTTGGTAGACGCGCAGTTTGGTCTTCTCAGTGAGGTTGGGGTTGTTCCAGACCCTCTGGTTCAGTCTGGCCATAACTGCTGCTGCCTTGGCAATCCTGCCGTTCACCTCAGCATCAATGGAGAGCGAGCTGGAGATGGTGGACCCAAGGTATGTGTAGTTCTCAACAACTTCAAGGTTGTACCCATCGATGGTGATGGTTGGAGGGGAGTCTGCATCCTGCATCATTCGTCTTCTTCAAACTGATGGTCAGTCCGAACTCTTTGCAGGCGTGGGAGAGGCGACATACCAGCTGCTGAAGTCCATCTTCCGCATGTGATGTCAAGGCTGCATCATCGGCGAAGAGCAATTCACGGATGAGAACCTCTGTGACTTTAGTCTTTGCACGGAGACGAGCGATGTTGAACAGCTTGCCATTAGCCCTGGTGTGGATGTACACTCCCTCGCTGAAGTCCTTGAAGGCGTACTGGAGGAGCATGGAGAAGAAGATGGCACAGAGGGTCGGCGCAAGGACACAGCCCTGCTTCACTCCACTGCTGACTGGGAAGGCCTCTGATGTTGCGCCGTTGAAGCACACTGTGCTTTGCATGTTCTGGTGAAACGATGTGATGACAGCGAGCAGTCGTGGGGGGCAGCAGATCTTCTCCAGGAGCCTGAAGAGTCCGCTCCGGCTGACCAGGTCAAACGCCTTTGTCAGGTCTATGAAGGCAATGTAGAGGGGCATCTGCTGCTCATGACACTTCTCCTGCAGCTGGCGTAGTGAGAAGATCATGTCTACAGTTGACCGGCTGGCTCGGAAGCCACACTGGGATTCTGGGTAGATGCGGGAGGCTAGGGTCTGCAAGCGCACCAGTGCGACACGTGCGAAAGCCTTTCCGACGATACTGAGGAGGGAGATGCCCCGGTAGTTGTTGCAGTCGCTGCGGTCTCCTTTGTTCTTGTACAAAGTGAAGATGTTGGCGTCTCTCATGTCCTGGGGGATGTGTCCCTGTTTCCAGCAGAGGCAGAGGAGTTCGTGCAAGGGCTGCAGTAGTGCTGGTTTCCCGTTCTTGAGGACTTCAGGTGGGATGCCGTCGCTCCCAGGGGCCTTCCCACAAGCGAGGCAGTCGACGGCTTTTCTTAGCTCTTCCAGGGAGGGCGGAGTGTCTAGTTCCTCCATGACAAGCAGGTCTGGGATGGCGTTCAGGGCAGTGTCGGTGACGACGTTTTGGGTTGCATACAGCTCAAGATAGTGCTCAACCCAGCGCTGCAGCTGTTTCCCCTGGTCTGTGATGACTACGCCCGTCTTGGACTTGAGGGGGGCGGTCTTGAAGGATGGGGACCTGTCGCCTTCTTGATACACTCGTACATGCCTCTTGCATCCCCAGTGTCGGCAGCTGTTTGTATGCTGGTGCAGAGGTTCAGCCAATAGGTGTTGGCGCAGTGGCGGGCGGTCTGCCGGGCATTGTTCCTGGCAATCCTGAGGGCTTGCAGTGTACCAGGGCTAGGCGCAGCCTTGTAAGCCAGAAGGGCTTTCCTCTTCGCCTCAGTCACGGGCTCCATCGCCTCCCAGCTGGCCTCATACCAGTCGGTATTTTTGCGCTCCTTCTTCCCATAGGCAGTAATGGCTGAATTGTACACAGCGTCTCGGAGGTGGGACCACTTGGAATCGATGGTGTCATCAGGTGTCTCTTTGGTGAAAGCCTCCTGCAGCTTGCTGATGAACTGCTGCGTCTTCTCTGGTTTGCTTGCATGTGTTTATGCGTGAGTGACCCTTCTTCTTGGCGTGGTGCTGCTTCCTGGGTATTATTCGCACCTTGCTGGCCACGAGGGAGTGGTCCGTGTCACAGTCGGCGCTGTGGTAGCTGCGGGTGAGGAGGACACTGGCCAGTTCCGCACGCCTTGTGCTGACGAGGTCTAGCTGGTGCCAGTGGCGGGAACGTGGGTGCCTCCATGACACCTGGTGGATTTCCTTGCATTTGAAGTAGGTGTTGGTCACGCATAGGCTGTGGGAACAGCACATCTCCAGCAGTCGCTGACCGTTCTCATTGATCTTGCCCCTTCCATGAGAGCCGAGACAGGTGGGCCAGGCCTCGTGGTCAGCTCCCACTCTAGCATTGAAGTCTCCTAGTAGGTAGAGGCCTTCATTGTTGGGGATACTGGATATTGCTTGATCCAGAGCCTCGTAGAACTGTTCTTTCTCCTCTAGGGTGGAGCAGAGGGTTGGGGCGTACACGCTGAAGATGTTGACTGGGCCTGAGGATGTTGACAGCCGGAGGGCAAGGATTCTCTCAGTGCCTGATGATGGAGGCTCAATGAAGGCGACGAGCGTGTCTTTACAGCGAAGCCGACACCATGCTGCCTAGGTTCATCGGAGGACTTTCCTTGCCAAAAGAAGGTGTAGTTGGTTTCCCTGATGGTGCCGCTGTCAGCCAGTCTGGTCTCCTGAAGGCAGGCAATGTCGACGTTCAGTCGGGAGAGTTCCCTGTCAATTACAGCAGTTTTACGTGCGTCGTCAATCTGCTGCAGGTCATCGGTAAGTCCAGGACACATGGTCCTGACGTTCCAGCTTGCAAAACGAAGAGCTGGAGTCTTCTTTTCTCTTCTCTGAGTCTTACCTGGTGCGGAGTTTGTGGCCTGCTTGTCGAGATAGTTCCCTAAGCTCCACGCACCCAGTGAAGCAGGCAGGCCATGGCGGGACAGCACCTTACTGTCTGGGGGCTGCCCAGCTTGAGGCGGGCGGTAGCTGTCCAATGAGACATGGCGGTCTCTCCCTCCGTCGGAAGCAACCCCTGGCGCCAAGCTCTACGCCAATCGAGCTATTGCTTATAACCGGTAAACTGCTGATTCCCGTGTTGTGCCTGCGCCTTACGACGACGCTGGAGTGTCCTCTCCAGTGGAGCTACAAAGCCTGGGCAGGGTAGTATGGAGAATCAGCTGTTGCCCATGCAGCAGATCCCCCCTCTCCACGCAGCTGGTGTTCCCAAGGGAACGACAAATGCCGATACAACTTGGCACCAACAGCATCGCTGGAGTTACCGGAATGACATTGCAGTCAATGTCAGGCCGCCTTAGGGACTCCGTCTCCGGATTCTCTGTTGGGGTTTACTCCCTTAGCCTTTCCCGTGAGTGGGTATAGCCGCAAGGCAGCGGAGGTTTGGGATCAGAGTTTTCCTTCTCCTAGATAAGCAACCACCCAAGGTTTACGAGCCCCATCTACCCGAAGCGACTGGTTTTAAGGCGCCAGTGACCGCCTTCACCCCTTCTCCTGTTAGTGGAAACATGGTCCGCCGGACTTAGAAGCTAAGCCACTCGCGAAGGCCAGGAGCTGGATTTTAGTTGACCGAGGTGATCAGAGACACAAACCGTATGAGGCATTTCTGGAGGAGTGGGGCGCTTGTCTCCCATTCCGACCCCGGAATAAGATGCAATATTGGTACGAATACAAGTTGGAACATGTATGGCAGATATGCAGATCACTTGCAAAGTTTCAGCAAGAAATATTAACTATATGTTAACATACACAAACAGACAGTCAACCAACACAGATTTAAGTTTTGGAGATGAAACTTGTCACCAGTTTTAATCAAGGTTTAAATAATCACAGATACATGTAGGTAAGAAATCGTCAGCTGCAAATCACTGGTATCTTCTAAGATACCTGACAAATGTTGTGGGTTCAATGCCATTTTTTCAGCTGACAAAAGACTGAAGTAATTTAATCATCCAGTCTTCAATATTTACCAGAGCCTCAACGATCTGATTTTATCATAAACTCGCATTTACAAAATATCCAGAATATAGAAATCTTAAGATTTGGAATTCCGTAAAACTTTCAATGTTGATAGTAAAATTTATATCAAATGGATATTCTCTAATGTAATTTTCACTGCAGAAATCCTAAAACAAAAAGCTAAGGATGGAAGTTCTAGTATAGCTCTGGCCAAAGAAGTAACTCAGAACACAAACGTGTACGTGACGAATTACAACTTGATTTAAGAAATTAATCTTTAATAATCAGTTTGTATGTGAGATCGTAGATCTTCAACGTCTAGATCGTCACCTGACTGAATTTTGTAATTTCATAATAAATATTACAATCAGAATACAAAAAAAAAAATTAAAAATAAAGATCAGAATAAAAAATGAACTAAAAATAAAAACTAAAAATACAAAATAAAAATCATGATCAAAAAATAAAAATCAAAATAAAAAAAATAAATAAATAGAAATAAAAAAATCAAAATAAAAAATAAAAATCAGAACAAAACAGTCAAAATAAAAATAAAAATAAAAATAAAAATGAATATAAAATTCAAAATAAAAATAAAAATAAAAAATAAAAGTCAGAATCAAAATGAAAAGTAAAAATTTGAATAAATATTATAAACCGAATCTGAATAAATATTATAATCCGAATCTGAATAAATATTATAATCCTTATCAGAATCAGAATAAAAACAAAATAGAGATTACAAGTGAACCTCGGGCGCTTTGAGGTTCTTGGGTGCCAGGCTAGTTACACCTGGAATTATTTTTATATTTTTTACAATTGTACAATTTCTCCCAATAATAATAGCATCTGTCGCTAAACGCAAGATAATATGTCTATCGTATTTGTCGAGATTCGAATGTGTGAAGTTGTTTCCATTAGTCGGTGCGTACGCCTTAACCATGTGACTACCGAGCTCTTACAAATATACAGGTGAAATTTAGATATATAACTGCACAAACTCCTTGGAGCGTATGGTTGTTTACAATCCGTTACTAGTGACACTGTAGCCCTTTCTTCAATCCGATTGTAAACAATCTGACATAAATCTTTTTAAGTATCTTGCACGTGAACTCATAATCTTTTTTGTTTCGTATTCGCGTGATAACTCTGACCTAACTTTCTCAATCGCCTGTGCGAGTGAAACGGATTGCCTGATGTTTGTATCATCATCGACATAAACTAACGATTTATTCATTGCCTGTTGGAGTCATTTAATAAACCTGTATTACGCTGCTAGTGTGTATCTTCCCTCAGGTTTTCGTTCTGTCATATTTCAGAATCATCTGCGATTTTTTTCTGGATGAAGTTGATCAGAATGTTCTATATCATCGTCATTTAATTTTTTAATCGCAGAAATAATTACATTAATATTTTGGAATTCATTATTTAATAAATATTGATTTAAAATAAAAACAAAAGATAGTATGAGTGATGTTCTATGGGGTCGCCCAAGATTATATATTATGAAGTTACCTAATACCTGGAAATCTAAAAATAACTTACCTGGATTACATGAGGGGCGTGGATTATTTGTTCCTCTGAATTATCAGGGACAAAATCCTTGACGAAGTCAAGGGTGTATAGCACCAGAGCATGTAAAACACAAGATAGAGGGACAGTCCTGGTGTAACACACCCTGCGAAGTCCTTGACGAAGTATTTGACAGAGTCAAGGGGGAACATCGTAAATACAGTGTAAGCCACAACAATCCGCGGCCGTCATATAATATTTCGCAGTTTCAAGCGAGGCTACTGTTTAATCAATCTACTGGACTAATTCTAACTTGACGGAATTATCTCCCTTCATCTTGAGTGTTTTTGCAATACAATTGAAAGACAACTATAACAAAATTCAAAATTGAGCTAAAGTAGCTTCAGGAGTTGTTTTATTGTTGCTTGTATTTCTTTGAAAACGCCGATTTAGTTATATTATTTCGACATGTTGTACCGAACGCCTGCAAATAACAAAATATTTTTCAGCTGCATTTATCGATGGAAATATTATTTCTTTGCCTGTATCTACATTTGCAGATATATCTGCTCTTGCAGATTTAATATACTTGCCGATACCTCCACGTGCACAATTCTGACTCTGTGTAATGGCCCGCAAACTATTCAAAGAATTATTCCTTTGATCTAAATCAATATGATCAATGAAAAGTCCATCTTTGATTATATCATTGAAACACTCGGAAACAAACCTGTAACAGAGATAACTTTTTTTCTCCCGGCACTGAATCTGAGATTACCTGTATTATCAACAGAACCGACTGTTTTTTAGTCAACAGTTTCTAATCACACCAGCACGAGATACCTCATTAATTTTTAATGATTGGATGTGTTACAAATTCTCCTTGCTCCATTTATATAGTAAACATTATTTGTCTAAATTATAATTTTATTACTAGAGAAAAACATGTGGGGGACTGCTAATCCGAAAATCTAGCGAGATAATCTTCAACGTTTTTTATCGGAGATTAATTACCATCCTTTTTATCATAATACCGTTTCAAAGTTCTGTATTTTTTATCGCCGCATTCTACACGCTGCTGATTTTCATCTCTAACTCCGACGTTACACTTTAAACACTGATTTGGTCCTAGTCTTCCTCGTCGCACGCTTTGTATATGGGATCCACAGAAATCGTTGACACAAACCCGATTACAAGGAGTTGCAGATCCAATCACCAACCACTTACAATTATTCTTTGCTTGAATCGTTATATATTTAAATTAAACTTTAATATAAATATATATTTGCCTTAATTATAACATGGAGGTATTTAAAAGATTATCTGCGATTAAGCCCTCTAAAGCTAGCTTCAATCTTGACAGAATAACCCCTGACTTGCGAAGGCGAGCTCTGGTTGATGTTGAGCCTAATTCGGCGAGCCAGACTCTAATCAATCACATCCGTGAAGCCAAGAGAGAATTTCGGAACGATAGTGCAACTCATGTGTAGTGAACATTCAGAATTAGACAAGACGAAAACCCCGAAACTGATGCTTGAATGAATGAACAAGGAGCAAGGATAATTATTAATTATCTCGACGAACAAAGATACATTTTAAGAATAAAATTTATCGTATCCGTAGATGCCGCCGCGGTAGACGACACCTGGATTATCCGTTACAAACGTAACCTTGTCCGAGAATCGCATCACGCTGGAGATGTTGTAACGTTGAGCAAAAATTCCAAACCAGGAATACTGACGGATGTCGACAAACCATATTATGAGAGAGCATACCCCGTGACGGTGGTTGTTTATGCAATATATCCGCTGAATGATAATCCTAGCATTGATTTCTCGCTTTAATTGTGTAGCTGAGCGAGTTACAGCACATTACACAAACGCGATACGTGGAAATGGTTTAACGGATCTAAGAAGTAAAAAATAAATGAATGGGCCGAACGCGTTAAAGAAAATGGACCTACGATCAAAGACGTTGCTGAGTTGGAAACAAAATTAATATTTCCAATATGGCTGAAGACACTAACCAGAGATTTTGTAATAAATCAAAATATAAATCAAAGGGAGCTTCGATTGACATCGTTGATCATAACACACACGCGCGGACGTCGGACGTAACAATATTTCCACGAAATCGAACTGTTAAATTTTATGACGGTTATATGATCGTTTTTATCAAAAATGCCAGCAAAAGCGATCCTGTATCCGTGTTGTTGTTTCAATGTTCTGAATATGATTATTATAATCAGTTTATACGACCTAATGGAGATATTTATTGCGCAGAATCTCTTCATGGGGAGATGAAAAAGATTGCTTTGAAATACACCAACGATACTGATTTTATCGAACGATTACTCAGTAATTGTTTCACCGTTCCGTCAGTTGCTGCTCACCTTGCTTAGAAGAAAAACACATGGGGGCCAACACGGTTGGAATTTCTTGAAGGTGTGCAGCTAAGCTGCTGCGAATACGGACATGGCGGATTGTGGAATACTAAATACGATTATAAGGATGTTATCTCGGTTGACATGGTTGCATGTTATCCTGAAAGTTTTCTTGGATTGGGACAGTGTTCTGAGTATTTTAAAAGATTTGGACATCCAACACACGACATGACTCGAGTTGCGATAAATGGACCCTTACCAGATTTTGGCTAAACTGGATTAGCATGTACCGAGTCATTCTCGTTTGTATCGAAAAACCTTCATCCGGTTGAGTATGTCTGGTTTGGTCGTCTTTCTAATAAACGTGGTTGGGCTCAAATAGCTTTATTATGATATATGCTTGATGCAAAAATATTAATATCGTTAACCGTGAGTGAAGCAATAATACCGTATCGTCCACAAAAACAAGTTTGGCTACCTGTCGTTGAGAGATCTATTCTCGAGGAGAATCCCGATTCTGTAGAATACGAATCTAAACTTGCAAAAGATCTTGGCAGAAAAATAATTGGTAAATTTACACAAGGAGGTTCATGTGATCATAAATGACATTGTACACGATTAATCATCGACGATGCTGAACTTGATTTCATAATTGCTGATACAACATAGATAGGCACATTTATAAGTCGGAATAATGTTACTTATCGGACGGAACTACATTAGGTACAATTGTGAGCTACACTGACGGTGACTCACCATAGTTTACTCATGTAAGATCTCCAATGCTCGCGTACGTTTCGATAAACTTACTATCGATAATAAATAGATTTCCTGATACCGCAGTTAGAGTCGCCACAGATTCATTTTAAATCAACAAAAAAAACAAAACAAAACAAAAACGTAGAATCGCCAAAACGCTTACATATCGGCGCTAATGCATCATGGGCCGAATGGAGAATAAAGCGAGAAAAAATACTCATTTATTTTGAATCTGCTGATTATATTCCCGAGGATATTTATTATAAAAATAGTCTTATGTCAGCGTTGTCATCGTCACTTTAGCTAGACATGATCCCGAAGCTAGACAAATTTGATATGGTTGTTTTGACACCCACACATAGACTCACCAGAGTAAAGAAAGAGATATAAATTAAATCTCATACTTATCACAGCTTCTTTAGATGGAAAGGAGATACATTGACTCCTGAGCGATTGGGTGAGAAATATATCCCTAAGATCATTATCTAAGATGAGATATGCTAGGTATCCATGGAGGTATTAAAAATGTTTCTTGATTGGTTATTGAGTCGGAATACTGCTGTTATCATGTGCGGCCATCATGGTTAACCGCCACCCTTTGTTGGATCAGATGCTCCTTTCACTGTCCATGATGAAACATTTTATCACAAACTTCACATTTAAATGGCTTTTTCCAGTATGTGTCCTCATGTAGCTCTTTAAATCAGAGCTCACTCTAAATGCCTTCTCACAAATGTCACACATTAACAGTTTCTCGCAGTAGGTATCCTCAGATGCTCCTTTAGAGGTCAATTTCAACTAAACATTTATTTTATGGTCATTCTGTACCAAAGTTTTATACCTAGTAGAAATTGATCATAACGTACCTGAGGTGATTGTTATTCGTAGCCCAATGTGATGGTCAATTTGTATTCATTATTGTACACAGTCAAATATACCATATTGTCAAATTTACCACTCCCTCTCCAATTACTACTCTCATTTTTTTGTCTAATAAACTGTTCCTACCTTAAAAATTGCGTGATTAAAGCATATCAGGCCAAAAAAATTTCAAACGCTGAAAGTCACTTATATTGTGGTCAATGAGTAATAGCATCTATGTATAAAAAATTAACAAACATTCACATTGCCAGTAAAAAGAAAAGGAAAACACTGGCTAGGTTTAAATAATTGAATAAGTCCTTTCTTGCAGTAGTCGTTCAAATCGACATTGCCATTCTTCATGGTTTCATTCAGTAATGACTAACATGGCTGAAACAATTTTGAACGTTTAGACACTCATAGCTACTAGAAATTCAGTGATCTTTTAATAATGAGCTGTGAGCAAATAAAGCACTGTTGCTTGATTATGTTTACCTTCTCCGAAGACCAAGACTGGTGTTAATCTCAATTTTAGTCGGCTGCTTTGAATGGTGTAGGCCCCTGATACTTGAACTGTTGACCGTGGTATACAATCAGGACCACCAAGCCATTTCTCTGTAGACTGCCGCCTGCATTACCCTACTTGTGCAAAAGATTTTGACAATTTTGCCAATCACAAGAAGCTAACAACCATGTGACATAATTGAAATTCTCTACGTTTTTAACTAAATTTAAATATTTGTACATTTTCAGGCAGGATTTATTATGAAGACTTCTCCGAATCAAAAGACTGCTTGACGACAAAGACCTCCTGTAATTATTTCAAAGTAAAAAAAAAAAAAAAAAAAATAATCCAAGATGTGTGAATGTAAACTAAGCTTTAAAGCTAAATTTACTTACAAGACATCCACGGATTTTAACATTATTGGCGTACCTTAACATGTCAAGTATGCTTCTTGTTAAAGTTGCAAATCTACGCATTACATGAAAGCAATTAAATACAAGGAAAAAAATTTATTATAACAATAGTAGTAGGGAAAATTTGATCTAAAGGTCTATTCATCAGTATGAAATTAGTTGTGTTGGCTGCAGTTTGAAAGAACGATGGTGTTGGTAGTGGCGGTGATTATATCTGCACTCCAATTGGGTAAAGGATAAAATTCGAAGAGACTGAAGTTGAAAGAATCCAACTCTCTGGTGGCAAAGTTTATAGTGACTTTAATGGTGTGAGTTGATTTAAACGAATACTGAGTATGACGTGTTATGTATGATCTCTGTCTTAATATTGTATACTTGAAGCCTACATTCTTTTACAAGGTCATGTATACTTCATAAAGTATTATCCCTTAATTATGTTCCTATTATTATTATAATCTTATTTTCCATTTATATATAGCATATATAGCCATCCATTCATCCATCTACATAACCAAACACACACTCCTTAACAATCCATGTCTTGTGAAATTTAAAATTGAGATTTCTTGCCATTTTTAACATTCACTTTTTTGCAGGTTTTTATTATGTCATCAGATGCGTTGCATATCCTTTTTCCACATCTGACTGCTCCGGTGGCCTACGTAGTTAGAGTGTCCGCCTCAGATGTAGGAGGATGTGGGTTCGAACTCCGGCCGAGCCATACCAAAGACTTTTTAAGAAATGGCACTAGCGGCTGCCTTGCTTGATGCTCAGCATTAAAGGGTTTGTTAGGACTGGTCATCCTGATGTCAGGATAACGTGACTGGGTGGGACATGATGCTACATGACTGCGGCATGATGCCTCGGTGCGAGACATGACTATAAACTGCCACACTGCAGATATCATAGTGAAATGACTCAAAAACTATTAAAGCTACGTTAGCAATACAAATCGCACGCACGCGCGCGCGCGCACACACACACACACACACACACACACACACACTTATTTCCACATTTGGTGTTGGTTACACTTTTGCATCATATTTGAATCTGGACATTTGTCTTCAACATTCAATTACATTCTTTTCTATCAAAAAGAGCTCATTTTATTACTGTAGTGAAGTTGAGTTAAATGTCACCGGCCATACTCCAACATTTTTCTTTTGACATCAGATTTGCATTACATGATTAAAAGTAGTTGTACTCGCACAAAAAGATCAAAAGAATTATCAAGTGTAAAGAAGAAATAATAATTTACTTACTCGAAATAGAAGTATACAATGATGTTACTTCCCTTTAGCTACGATTTCCCACCTAAAGAGGACGCCAACCAGAAATGACGTACATTTATCCCCACAAGATGAAGTATACACTTCTTGTTGTCGAAAAAGAAAACACTATAAACTATGGGTAGGGAACATTTAGATGAAACTACAGAAGACTAATTTACTGTTCAGCCTTATATCGATACGTGTTCACAACAAACTAGATTGTGTTGCTTTCAGAACTGTTCCATTGTTTCAATTTATTTTGAAAACTCCCGTTAATACAATTAAATTTAAATCAATGTTTACTCCCTATGTCAGCTGACTTTATATAAAAAGAAAAAAAAACAGAAATCGGCACACTTAAAAGAATCCAAAGGTACCAAAAGTGGCTTCGTTATGTCGGCCAACTTCATAAGAAAAAAATTGACACTCTTAAAAGATACAAAAGTCAGTTTCCTGGGTTGGTTTGCTTTGTAATAAAATAACCTTTATATCTGATATCATGTCGGTAAGTTTAAGCAAGGAGTTTATTCCTTGCTGCCGGTTGTGTTTATTCATCACCCGGGCTTCTATTTGTTTGCCATATGTAATCATAATTGATGTTTGCAGGGCACATAGTATACACCAATAACTTGCTTTAATAATACTTTTGTAACCCATGCTAGCGAAAAGATTATCAATTGGACTCACAGTGAATGTATTTGCAAATAATGATTTTTATTTGCGAGATAGTTAATAGTTAGTCATATAGTTAACCTGGATATAATACAATCTTGGTCAGTTTGCACCTTGTAACTTATGCGTGAATGGCAGGTGCCTTCAAGCAATCAGGTGATACTTTCATCTGTTTTGCAATTTTGTTATTGGACAAGTCATACACACTACAGTAAAGATGCATACACAAGCCGACATCTGCTACAAATACGGAGTTCATGGATATATTTTTTTCCTTAATAAATTTCGCATGATGAAAAAAGGAGAAATAAATGATAACAATGCAAAGTTAGTTTCTTTCATTTTATTTCCAAATAAGTGCATGTTTATCAATATTTTGTATCATGCAAGGTGTGTGTGTGTGTGTGTGTGTGTGTGTGTGTGTGATTTAGATTTTTAACGTAGCTTTAACAATTTTTCAGTCATATCGCTACGACGGCTGCAGTGTGACAGTTTATAATGATGCCCGGTACTGGGGTATCATGACGCAGACATGTGGCATGATGTTCCACCCAGTCACATTATCCTGACACCAGGCTGACCAGTCCTAACACTAACCTCTTAATGTTGAGCGCCAAGCGAGGCAGCTGTTAGTACCATTTTTGTAAGTCTTTGATATGACTCGGCCGGGGTTCGAACCTGCGACCTCCCGCATCCGAGGCGGACGCTCTAACCACGGGG
>JAECUM010025587.1:0-15657 GCA_016617855.1 Megalonaias nervosa
TATATATATATATATATATTGTGAGCACCTACAGTTTCTTTTCTATTCATTTTAAAGCGTACTGAACGTTAACTAATGTAAGTACTGCAGTGAAATTAATTCTTATGTGTACTTCCCAAATCAAGCCAGATGCAATAATAATCGTAGTATGTTTTTGGCACTTGTATCACTTACTTATGTGTGTTTTTTATATTTAGAAAAACAATACATGACGTCTGTAAACTAGTCGATCAACTAGAAATCCAATGAATATAATATACGAAATGGTTATCACTGTAAAAATTGTTAGCATCTAGGAATAAGCCATATTTAGTTAACCTTCTATAACTAACAAGATTTGTCTTCTATTTCTGAGTTTCAAAAACTTTTCTCATTTAAAAACCTTTTTAACTTTCCCGGAGAGAATCAAGCATAGGGTTAGTTAAACGTCCGCTGGATGGTATGTCAATTATTCTCTCCCTAGTGATGCAGTTTTGGAAGAAAGCAATTCCATATCTGTACTTGTTATTAACTGACTATGCAATTGATTCCAAAGTAATCGTATCATACGGGATGACTGCACATATTTTTGTTCAGTTCGTAAATTTCACATCAAACTGTGAAAGTGGTCTGAAGATCATGAGTATACAGTGGACAATGAGCTGTTAGATTCTAAACTTATCTCCGTACACCTGAAACTACATAGTCAAGACCAGCACTTTGCGTACTACCTGCTCTTGATTGTAACTTTTCAATGTATCCTTCATAATGCGTTGTTGGATCCATTTGTCCTAATAGAAACAGTTTGCCATAAATCTTTATGTGTCCTGAAGCTGTTGTAGTCATTCAGCTTGAAAGACAATCTCTCTTGTATGATATGGTTATATCTTTCATAAGCATTCTACCCAAAGTGTTTACCACCGTACTGTTTTCATCTCCTATTACACTCGTATCAAATAACATATCAAACTGCCCATTAGAATCAAAATATTTAGACTTGAATTTTTTAAATTTTACGATGAAGTGAGTATGAGAGGATAAAAAGAACTCTAGGTACAACCTATGTGACCAATAAGATTATAAAATTAATATTTTACAAAATTTAGGTTGATGACGGTAAGGAAGAAAGTAAGGATCTCACCATATTAAGGAATAACGTCGGAAAACGATTTGTTGATGTAGGGAACACAGGTGACTATTGTATTTAAAACAATGTTATGTTACTATGATATCGTGATAAAACTACTTAGCTGAAATTCCATAGAATCAGTAGCTGAATAGGTTTTACCAACCTACTCAGACCTGAATGTAAATTTTGTAACCGTCAAACCCAAAACAATTGATTCGGGACCTGAGACCGCCATACCACAGTAACCATGCAAGTCACCCACTTTGCACGGGGCCTGTGCATCACCAAAATGGCTAGAGGCCTGCATCAGTTTCCACATTCCACGACCTTTCTATGGGAAACCCATACAACCTAGAACGACAACCATGCAATATGCATACACAGCATGATGCAAAAGTCATCTGACAAGTCAAATAGAAAGAGAAATAAAACAATCATCCTTAATCATTTGCGCCTAAATAAAGGCAAGAATGTGTTAGATATGGTGAAAAGTAGATTTTACAAACAGCAAGACATTATGTTCTGTATGAACAAAGTTGTGGCTCACAGATCAAATGGAAATAGGTGCAAAGAATGAAAAATGTAAATGCTGTTCTTTGCATGGGGATATCAGCTTTGGAGTTCTATATTCCATGAATTCAGAAGAATTAAAGTCATCCAGTGATTCACAGCTGTAGAAATTATCCAGATAATGTCCCACTTTATGTGTACCCTGCCTGACTTGTTCAACTGCAGTGAACCCACTTGGATTCTGATGAAATTCGACGCCGTGTTCCGGTCTCAGTACCCACTAGACCTGAAATGGAAAGCATCATTTGTGCGAGTATATATGTAGATGAAAAGAACATGCTATAGATATGGATGACGAACCTGATATTTTCCCAGACCACAGTTGTGATGGAAAATGCAATCAGAGCTGGAGTTATATGGGTGTAGCCGAACCCAAATTCCCCTTTGTGTGCTAATTTATCTGAGCTTAGATTGAATTTATAGGTTGGAATGACTTTCTGAGCATCTAATATATTTTTAAAAGAATCAGATTTTCATTTCCCTAACTGACGAATCTGACTGTTGGACAAGTCTTGGGCGGCAGCAGTTGTTGCTGCTCCGATTATAAAAATGTGACTCTTGAAGTTTTTGGGATCAAAAATTGCGGAAATGAAGAGCAAGTTAGAAATGTGCATTAAATTCTGAACAGTTAAACGCACCGTTTGGAAGATCCAAAAACATTGGGCCTGGACCGGTGCCTAGCATTTGGATTTATCGTTGAAGATTTGAGCCAGTGCGGATTGCAACAAAAGTTTTCCTATGTTGTTTTTTTTATATTAAATTGATTGCTGGCCCTAGATGTGTTTGAAGGTGTTGAATGTTGGAGTGATGGAATGGCTTTCAAGAAGCAACCGATTATGGTTATGATGGCCAAGGGACTGCACAGGGACTTCCCTAATTCTCAAGAAGGCATAGAATGCCAGGGAAAACATAGCTTGAAATAGGAACTGTTTGTACCAAGTAAATCAAGTGCAAATTGTAGCATGGATATATTTTTATAAAATACAATTGGCAATTGGCAATCTTGCATCACAAGAAACTCTGTTCCTGTGGCAGTTTCTGCATTGGAAAAGAGTTAGCGAGGTCTGCATAATATTAATTGTGTGTGCAAAACCACATATAGGAAGATACTGTAGCCGGGGCATTATGCTTGTTAACCAGATGAGAAACGAAATGTTCCAATTTAACCTTAAATACTAGCACTGAGGTTTCCAAGGTATATTCTGCGATGAAAGCTTGATATAGATTCCAGCTGAGTCTGTATGCTGCTTTCGATGTCAGTGGGCTATCAAGTAAAGTGCCAAGTGTGTCAGTCAATGGATCACGTTTGAAAGTGTCGGTTTTGATATTGATGCCAGGTCCGCATATAGAGCTAAAGTCCGGAATCTGTGCACCTCCAATTGAGGATAAGCATCAGCAAGAACATTTTTCTATCCTGGGATGTGACAGACTTAAAACGCATGTTGTATCTAAGGCATGGAAGCTCCAGATCTCTAACGAGGAATATAATGGCAGTGTTATTTGAGGTTTGTTTATTAACAGTATCAACCAAAGTTTTGTTGTCAGTGTCTGAAAGTAATTGCAGTTCTTAGCAAGTTGATGGGCCGAAAATTCTGATGGACAGAATGATTGGATATAGTTCAAGGAGAGTGATATTTTGGTCTCACCATTCCTTGTTCCATGTATCATAGATCCAACCATTTGCTGCCCGCACACCGCCAAAGCCATTCGTGCCGGATGCATCAGTGTGCAAATAAATGGCATGCGAGTCCGGCCAGCTATCCTGTCTGAAATCAAGCAGCAGAGAGGGTGAACCCTACAAATTAGTGTTCGAGCAAATATATTTAAACATGAAAATCATATTAAATAGGGCAAAAAATATAAGGTCAATAACGCCAAACCAGAACAGCTGTTACTCGTTCGTGACACCTGTGTTTGTAAATTTTATGCGTGTTCGTTTATATACTCCTTCGCGTAATTTTTGTCAGTCCACCCTCTCTGCTGCTATAATTAAACCATTGTTATATCAATAATGAATGGTGAAGCTCACTCAGCTAGACTAGCTCGAGAGCGATTAGAGGCAATTAAGAAATATCTACCTGTCCGTGATTCTGTCAGACAAAAATGACAAGCGCGTCAGAAGTCTCAGGTGGAATTGTGGAAGGTGCAGAACAGTTACTTAAACCAATTACTTAACCAACAAGGAAAATTGTTGCAGCAACTGTGGCAACACAAAAAGCTATTGAAGCATTGCCTGGCGATATTGCTGGGCGTCTTCGAGCAGCTCAACCACCACCAGTGCAACCTCCTCAACCACCACCTGAAATTCAACCACAACCTGAACCACCAAAAACCAAAACCCAAATAGTAGATAAATTCACACCTGAAGGTATTGCCGCTATCAAAGACCCAGAACAATTAATGAAGATTGCCGCGTATGGATATTATCAAAGAGAAAAATATGTGAAACCTGAGCATAATAATACCTTAAAAATTGGTGATTGGGTTAAAGATGCATATCGTATTGCTCATGATATTCAACAGATTAGATCTGTGGATCTTCCACATCTTGTTAATGGGTTTGATATTTTTAACCAGGTAGTGAAAGAGTATATTGAACAAGTAAAATAAACAAGAAAACAAAAAGAAGAAGAAATGAAACAGCAACTTGAAAAGCAAAAGCAGAAAGGAAAAAAGCAAGGAAGAAAAAAACAGTCCCAAAAATAAGTGAGAAAGAAGAAGAATTGTATGATACCCCCGGTGCCACTGGAAGTGGTCTTGGTACAATGGAAGTGGTCTTATATGATACCCCCGGTGCCACTGGAAGTGATCTTAGTACAATGGAAGTGGTCTTATTACTCCATGTCCCAATAACGTCCTTGCCGATGTTGATCGATTAGAAATTCTGATTGGCGGAAAACGAGCCGGTAATAATTCTCCAGAAATCATTAATGAAGCAGCTGCTATGTGTCAACGTTTATTTACAGGCGGTATCATGGACGCTAACGTGTATCGGTCCCTCATTAATGAAATCGCCGATGATTATCACAGTGATTAAGCAGTTAGATATAATTGTTATAATAGGATGATCATACATGCTGCTCAACGTGGACCAACCATGGTCAGGGTGATAAATTCGCGATTACCAGTATATAAAGCAATCTACGGGGATGGATTCGGCAATGTTGTTCAGGGCTTATTTTCGAGGATAGCCCCAAAGGCAATACCGATTGCAAAGCAACTGGGCATGAAAGCCATTGACGTTATTCGTGAAAAAGGTATTGGTGCTGCCGGCCACGTTGCCAGTAAAGCATTCTCTGCAATCAAGGATAGACTAGCACGATTAGTACGACGAAAACTTCAGCCACCAGTAAAATTGCCCAGCACTGAAGTGATGCCTGCAAATGTTAGTAAAATAGTAAATCAAGCCGCAAATCAAAAACTAGCAGAGTTAGGTGGTGAAAAAGAAAAAAATATAACCGCTAGTCTGATGGCAGGAAGTGGTCTTCGTATTAGACGATGACCAATAACATAAAATATGTTCAAACGTGTATCCGATCCCGTATTTCACATGGATGCGGCAGTTCTCAAGGATGAGTCTGTGCGTGATTATCAATATTATTCTTATGACGCACGACAGCCAAATTAGCGTGGACGAATCGAATTACAAGTTCAAGATACGAGCAGATATTTCTTACCCGCTGAAGCATTTATTGAAGTAGAGGGTGAAAATTTTAAAAACAGATAATGCTGAATATGGAGCCAATGATAGTATTGGTTTTGTTAATAATGGTATTATGGCGTTGTTTGACAGTGCTACGTATATCATCGACGGAAGAAATATTGAATCAATTCAGAAAGACGTCGACATTACCACAACAATATTTGGTCTAGCAAGATACAGCGACGATTATTCAAGATCAGCTGGTCCATCAATGATGTTTACCAAGGACACTTCTGATCATCCTAACTACGTTCCATATGATGTAAGACGACCAAAGAAAGTTACAGCTGCTGCTGACGACGCTGACGTTGCTTCGGTGGTAAATGGTGCTAATGCAAATTTCAAGTTGGGATTCACAGCACGTCGATCTATGCTGAAAGATGGAAATAGAAGATTTTCATGTGCAATTCCACTATCACATATCTTTGGATTTTGTAGAAATGTCAGAAAGATTATTTTCGGAGCCAAACATACAGTTGTACTCGTACGAAAAGCCACAGACGATGATGCAATATGGCGATCTGCTGCTGTTGCTGATGCCGGTAAAGTAGCGCTGACAAAACTTTCATTGTGGATGCCAGTAATGACTCCAGCGATACCTGAAGAAGAACGTTTACTCTCTTTTATGGGTCAAGGTGGTAAGTCAACGCTATCATAGTTAACAACAATCACAGATGCTGTTCAAAGTGCAATTAATGGTTGATTTACATGGCAGATAGCATCACAATAAGGTATCTCTGCGCCACGACATATATTTGTTGCTTTTCAAGATGCTGCGCGAGTACATGATCAGACGCTTAGTATAATGATATTTGACAAACTCGGTGTTTCTGAGGTTTCATTGAGGATAAACGGACATCAAGAACCCTCCGAGGATATATTATTGAATTTTGAGCAAAATCATGTGGCGCGTGCATATCATCGATTGATGTCATTTATAGGGCGTGATCAAAATGTTGATACTGGTTTACAAATATCACAGCTAGATTTTACAACGCTGTATCCGATTTATTATTTTTCGCTGGAACATCTGGATTTGTTTAGGCAGTCCGTCGTTGACATACACTTTTGAGCTCGTGTTACAAGAGGAGCTATTGCTAATTACAGAGCAATCGCCGTCATACTCAGTGATAAAACAATGTTACTTGAAGGTGTTGGTGGACGAATGAGAGTCGTTGATGCCCTAGTGGAAAATATGCAAGCGTTAATTTAGAAGTCAGAAATATATCATTAATGTCATATCATCATGTTAGTGTCAATCTGACTCCTGGTCAGATTAAAAAACTGCAGTCGGCATCAGCGAAAAAATGTGGAGTAAAAATATCACTAGCGCGAGAACAAATATCAGGTGGTCCGAATAAACTATCGCTAACAGGACGCCAGCTCAAGCATTTCAATGAAGCCAAACAATCAAAGAAAGGTATACGCGTAAATCTTTCTGCGGGTGCCATTACAGACATCGCCAAGACGGGTGGTATATTTCCACATCTTGCAGCTATTCCAGGAATAATAGCCACTGAAGCCCCAGCTGTTGCAAAAGCAGCTGCGTTAGGTGCAGTTGGAACAGCTGCTTGAATGGCATTAAAGAAAGCAACAGGAAAAGGAATAAAAAAAAAAGGAAAGGGTCTGAGACTTCCAGGAACTCGGTACGGGAGCGGATTAAGAATTCCAGGGACTCGTTGATTTTCCTGTTGTCCAATTTTGATTTACTCGATGCTGCTAAGCAACTAAACATCAAAAATTTCAGAGGTGTTTATATTGCGTGATCAATTACCACACAAACCAAACTCGATTGAAACCGGAATAATCAACCTCGATAAAAACTCCGGCCGTGGTACTCATTGGGTTGCTTACGCGATTGATCCACGTGGAATTATTTATTTCGATTCGTACGGACTGGCACCACCAAAAGAATTTTTAAAGTATGTCAGCGGTAATATTCCAATCTGGTATTGAACGCTACCAACACAAACATTAACGGATCCTCCAATATGTGGCCGTGAAGCACTAGCAGTACTTGATGCTGTATGAAGATCAGCAAAACCACCTCATAAAGCTGTACATGAATACACGAGTTCTGTTTTAAATAATCGCTAATCGTATAATGGTAGATATTTGCGGAAGATCAGCTAAAACCCGAACCCGAACAGAGTTTGGACCAGATGAAGATTTACTCATGCGAGTAACAAAACAGATCAATGATGAATTATCTGAAATGCTTAATTTTACCAATGTTGATCCAAACGAACTTGTTATATTTCAAGACCGTGAAAGAAAATTAATGGCGAGTAATATTTCAATCAAGGATATTATTATTCGTAATCGATTATCACGAGAAGGTCTTATTGCTGTATACGACAGCGGCGGAAAACTTATTCCTAGTGCTGTTACTCCATCGTCGATCAGTGATAGGTTGTTAAAATCCGGTGATAACATGAACGGTGTCATTAACATGAACAACAATAAAATTATTAGTGTAGGAGAACCAACAGATGATCTCGACGCTGCAACGAAGAAATATGTCGATGGTAAGGAAATTCCAGTGACAACTTCGTTGACGATAATCAACGATGGAATGACCACACTCAAAACTGATTTTTCCAATCACGTACAAACATTTCTAAATTTTCGTAGAAACATAAACAGAGCTATTAATGATTTTTTTGGAAGTCCAGCAACTGTTGACATTAAACTCGCCGACATTAACACAATACTCAATGATATTATCAGTGGAATTCCTGATATCGTTCAAAAAACTAATCTGATTATAATTCCTCACAAACAGATTAACAATATCGTATATCGCATATACAGTATCATCAGGATCATCAACATGGACACCGCAAAATAACACTATTAAACATACCGCGGATGTCACTGGTGTGTACAGGCTATCCGTATTTAGTTCTGCCAAATTTAGGATATTTACCACGTATCTATGGCGTCATTCAACCGATAATTTTTCTGGAACTGTATCTATAGTGTTAACTAAAGATACCGAAGAAACGTTTATGTTGGAATCATCTGATAAAAAACTAACCTCGGCGTCTTACTGGTGGTGTCTGGAATTTGTCGCCGAAACACCTCAATTAAGTACTTGATAGAAATGTAATGATAGACGTTCAGAGATATAGATACAATCAAGTATGTGCGTGGCAAACTAAACTAAAAAATATCATCGACGATTATACAATAAAAGTGAAAAAATTTCGAAGACGCGTGGTTGTCGTTGACATAGTTGTCTATTCAGTTTCTGCGCTCATTGCTGGAACCGGTGTAATATTATCAACAATAACAATGACTGCGCCTGTAGTTGTAACAATTATCATTTTATCCGCAACAACTATCGCGGGTATTTTTAATATTATTGCAAAGAAGATAGATACATGCACAAACACAAAATTACATGAGTATGTGATAAAATTGCATACAGCAACGACAGCATATTCCAAATTATCATCGTTGATTTCGTCGTATCTCAACGATGGCAGAATATCCGATGAAGAATTCAGCGCGATGGTAAAAATCTACAATGAAGTATTTGACGAAAGAATTGAAGAAATCAGGGATTTAGAATAATAATAGTATAATAATGACAACATCGCTTGCTGAGTCCGTGACTATGTCACGGGAATTATTACAACAAATCGGCACTAATACTGTTCCGGTAAGAACTACAATGATATCGGCGAGTTCAACCAATCCTGAATTCAGTATTAATTTTCCGACCGCAATTCCAGCAATGGAAATTGCATTAGCGCAATTACGGGTTTATCACAGTTGGCCAAATATTAGATCAAAATCATTCGGTGGACTACAACCAAATAATTCATTAGTATTTGCAAATAAAAACAAACCCGATGGAACCCCAGATTGGCAAGTTGTCAGTATTCCAACGGGAAGTTATCAAATAGAACAGATCAATGAAGAATTCCAACGCCGGATTAAGTCTATCATAGGAAAAGAATCAAAAATAGCCATTACTGTTCACGAACCAACGCTGTCATCCGCGGTTGAAATATATTCTCCGGATTATGCTGTGGATATTTATCAATCTTCAATCAAATCAGTATTAGGATGGCCTGAGATTCCACCTGTTGTTAATGGTCCACCAGAATCACGCCAAGATGAATTTCTCACAACTGAGCAAAAATTTATTAAAATTCCAACTTATCGAAATGATGTTCTGTGGACCATTAAAAGATTTTTCACTGATGGTACAGAACGTATTCCTGATCTGGGTAGACCAGAAGGAGAATGCGATCTGGACAAATATATTGCCAATTATATAATCCGGGACATGGCAGATGAATTTAGCCGGATATTAACCAATGTTAAAAATTTAATCGCTGATTTGATACAATATTACAGCGATGAAGTAAAAAGGAATATCATAGAATCAATCCAACATCTGAATCAAATATTAATTGATGTCGATTATATTAAACATGTTTTAACCGAAAATGCGCATAAATTTTATAATTACCCAGGTCCGGCGAAATGTATAATTAAGTTAGTTTACGAAAGCGAATATAAAAGACATAAAATCAACGATTTAAAACAACCAATGATTGATTTCATCACAAATAATTTCCCAAAAATCCTTGAATCAAGGAGAAAAGTAGCCCCACCGCAAAATATTCTCAAATACAATAATAATCAATACAGCGAAGGTCGTCATATTTCGCCGGGCATCGTTAATATCACATCGACGATCGCAGTCAATCTAGCGTGTGACGTCATTGATGGTAGTTAAGTTGACGCTGAAAAATGCAATCAAGCCCAACAAGGATACATTCTATATTCATTTACACCTCAAGTACCCCCAGGGTATTTGATTGTATCAGAACCAATCAACTTTGTTGGGCTTGATTGTATCGCGGATACATTTCTAACTTACCGACCAGACAGGACACTTGTTAGACCTTAGGTCAGAGATGTTAAATATAAATCTGTATGTATGCTCATAGGGCGTCATCGTAGAAAACACCAAGCAAAAAAAAATCTGTCCCTTGATTTAGTCAAGGATAAAATATTTTTTTTTACCCATGATTTTATCCTTGACTAAGTCCGTAATTATATCACGAGGTCAGAAATGAATTATCCTTCTTGTTTAGCTTGTACTACAGCCCGTAACAACGTCCGTAACGCTGTTGCGGGTGACACCGTTGGTTTAGTTGTCAACGTCACTACAGTCACTTTCACCATCGGTGCTATAAGCACCGGAGTCACACTCGTCGCTATCTTTCTCCAGTAACTCTTCAGCAACTTCTTTCGCGGACATAATATCTCTCAACTGTTTTATACGAGCGTGTACAAGTCTTTTTGTTTCGTATTCGTGAAATAATTCTGACCTAACCTTTTCGATGTACCGTGAAAGGGGAACAAATAATTTTACTTGCGTATCTGAAATTGCTGCCAGCGATTGTAACATCGCCTGTTGGATCAACTTTATGAATCTATAACCGGAGGATAGCGTATACCTATTTTGGGATTTTCGAAATTGTAATGATTCAAAATCACGCATAATTTTTTTAGGATCAAGGTCGTCAGATATTTTTATACAGTCAGGTTGTAATTGCTTAATAGCAACAATGATAGCATTAATATTTTCAGAATTCATTATATAATAAGTATTTGTTTAAATAAAAATATATTTCTGAATGAAAATAAAAATATATTTCTGAATTCTGAATGAAAATTAATATAAATATATTTCAAATATAAACATAAATATTATTTCTGAATAAATATAAATATTATTTCTGAGTAAAAATAAACAGCAGGATGACGGTCGGTCTACCATTCCACGGGGTCCCTTCATTGCCAGTAAAACCTTTACCATAAGGTCCTAAGAGTCCTTTCATTGGTGCCTTCCTTATGGCACTTTTCACTTGGAAGGCCTTTTCTTATGGCCCACAGGCACTCTTCATGGTTAAGGTCTCTCTTATGACCCACAGGCACCTTATGAGGCTTTTTCGTCCGGCGAACATTCTTTCTGAATGTCCTTGTGTGGGGTACCCTTCAGTGAGGTCACAAGATCACGAGCTCACATCACCCTGCTGTTTATTTTAGGTGCCAGCGCATAGACACACCCCCATTGACAGAATGTGCGAAAAGAGATATTAGAAATTCAGAAGGCTGTCTAGGCATATCGATTTCATATAAACCCCCAAAATCAAACCCCGGGGTAGTGCAAAACTGCGAGAGGTACATGAAATCTCTTGGGGCTGCTAGCGCCACGAATTATTAGAAAAATGGCATATTAATCGACTCCATCAACAATGTCAGTCATGGGATTCGAACTCAAGACCTCTAGTATGAGAGCCAGACGCGCTAACCACTACACTGTGAGCTTCGGTTATAAGTATAAGTTTCAAAAATAATTATATAGTTACCTAGCCTTGACTATGTCACCTTGACTATGTCAAGGATGATAAGTATACACTACCAGATTCTGTGATAAGTATATACTGCCAGATTTCTGAATAAAATATAAAATAAATCGCGAAAATCTGCAATTTTACATATTTCAGCAATTTCTGATTTTGGTTAAGATGCTGTATTCTCAAGCTAGCCAGAACTGTGTTAGTAAATGTGTTGTATCGATATTATTCCAGTTCTATTCGCATGCAGTCTAGACCAAAACAAAATCGATAATGACTATCGCACACACGGCTTATGTGAAATCTGAGAAATCTACTATAGCGCGGTTCGCCGTGATTTTATCACCGTGATTTTATCACGGAATTCAGTATCATCTTGACAACGTCAGAGGTTAAAATCACAGAATTCAGATTTTTGTGCTTGATCATATGAAATAAGTAGATCTTTCAGACATCAGTGTTTGAGGGATTAGACATATATATTACTGAATACAAATGTGTGGTCATGTACGCAGTACAAGGAAGACAATTGCGCACTTACTCTATCAGCGAGGACAGATTTATCTCCCTTCATTGTATATACCGAAATTTGATCTTTTGTTCGAATTTTTTCGAATATGCTGATTTGGTTATGTTTTCTGCAACAAAACGTACGATGAATACCAAAATATTTACCAGTCACATTCATCGATGGGAAAATTATTTATTCACCTGTCTCTATATTTGTGGATATAACTGACCTCTTTCCAAACATTTTACATCTCCCAGTATTTCCTAATCTGCAATTCTGACTGTGTGATAATTGGTAAATTTCCTAAAGAATTATCTTTCGGGTCTGAATTAATGTGATCGATCACAAGTCCATCTTTGATCGGGCCATGAAAACATTCGAATACAAATCTATCTGAGTAATATTTTTCTTTTCCAGCACCAAACATGATATACCCAGTATTAGTAACAAAACCTACTGGTGTTTTCCGTTGGCAGTTCCTGATGACACCATCACGAGAGGCTTCATAATTTTTAAGTATTGGATGTTTCACAAATTCATTTTGCTTCATCTATATAATAATAATATTTGTCTAAATTGTTATTTTGAATATCTTGCGAGATAGTCTTCAGCGGTTTTTTTGGGAGATATCAGGGCGTTATATTTTTATCATAATATCGTTTTAGCTCTCTGTATCTTTTACCACCACATTGTACACACAACTGAGATTTTCCTGGTACACCAACACCGCATCGTAAACACGGTTTTGGTCCTAGATTCCCTCTGCGAAAACTTTGTATATGGATACCACAGAATTCATTTACGCAGGATTTATTACAAGGAAGAGAAAATCCTATCATTAACCACTTGCACTTGTTATTTGCTTGTATCATTATGTTTATAATGAAAGTTTAATTAAACATATATTTGCCTTAATTATAACATGGAGAAATTTGAGAGATTTTCCGTAATTAAACCTTCTAGAGCAAGATTCGATCTTCACAAACTACTAAAATCTAAATTTAGTTTTTCGATGCAAGATCTAGCTTTGATAAATAGCGATATAACTGATCGTATCCATGAAGCTAAAAAAGAATTTCACAACGACGGTGCGGCTCATACTTGGTCAACATTCAGAACTATTGCCGATACCAGCGGTGTTGTCGATGTTAGAATGAATGACGAACGAGGAAGAAATATTATCAATTATCTTGATAATCAAAGATATTTTATTCTGATAAATTTATTGTGCAGACAGATGACAACATTTGGATTATCCGTGACAAACGTGACCCTGTACGGCTTCATACTGGAAATAATACGGTTATGTTAAATAAAAAATCCAAACCAGGAACATTGACTGGTATTGATAAACCGTATTATGAAGAGCATATCCTGTAACTGCGGTTTGTTTATGCGATATACCCGCTAAATAATAAACCTAGCGTTAATGATCTCAAACCAATGAAATTGTCCTTGACAGGGCCAAGGCTAAATTGCGTAGCTGAGCGAGTTATAGAACATTTCTCAAAAGCGGTACGCGGAAACGGTTTAACAGATCTAAGACGTAAAAAAATAAATGATTGGGCAGAAAGAGTTAAAGATACCGGAGCATCTATCAGCGACATTGCTAAACTAGAAAAAAAATTGAGATTCCCAATAACAGTAAAAACACTAACCGGAGAGATTTTGTATGCGTCGAAATATACAAAAAATGGAACTCCTATAACGATCATTGATCATAATGCACATGCATGGACGTCCGCGGTAACATTATTTCCACGAGACAGAACTGTTAAATTTTATAGCGATTATATATTCGACGCTATCAACGATATTAGTAAGAGTGACCCTGTGTCCGTGTGGTTATTTCGAAGATTAGAATCCGTAAACTACGATCAGTTTGTACGACCTAGCGGTGACATTTATCGTGCAGAATCACTCCACGAAGAAATGAAAAATATTGCTCGTAAATATACCCCTGACGATGTCAAGGTTGAACAATTACTAAATAATTGTTTCACCGTTCCATCGGTTGCTGCCCACGCTGCTCAGGAAAAAAATTCATGGAAACCGACACGATTGGAATTTCTCGTTGATGTCCAGCGCAGTTGTATCGAATACGGACACGGTGGATTATGGAATACTAAATACGATTATAAAGATATTATATCGGATGATATGGTAGCGTGTTATCCTGGAAGTTTTCTTGGATACGGAGAATGTTCTGAATACTTTAAAAGATTCGGACATCCCATACATGAGATGACCAGAGTTGCGATAAACGGACTCTTACCAAATTTTGACTTAACTGGATTCTCCTGTATAGAGTCATTTGAGTTTGTGGAAAATCTGCATCCAATTGTTTATGTTTGGTTTGGAAGACATTTCTCAGAAAAATATTGGATTCCAATAGTACTATTACGATATATGCTTGATACTGGAATTTTAGTGTCATTGAGAGCAAATGAAGCCATTATATCGCATCGTCCGCAGAAACAAGTTTGGTTATCACAGCAAAAGAAATATTCCCTGACAGAGTCAGGTGATGGAAATCTTGATATGATTGATTATGAAAATAAAATTGCAAAAGATCTTGGTAGGAAAATAACCGGTAAGTTTACTCAAGGAGGATCATATGACCATAAACGAATGTGTACAAGATTAATTATGGATGATGCTAAACTCGATTTTATAATTGCTGATACAACGGGAAAAAACACATTTGTCAGTCGGAGTAATGCTTATTTATCAGACGGGTCTAAATTAGGTACAATCGTGAGCTATGTTGATGGTGGGTCACCGCAATTAACTCATTTAAGATCTTCGATGCTAACTTACATTTCGATAAATTTATTATCGATGATAAACAGATTCCCTCGTTACGCGGTCAGAGTTTTCACGGATTCATTTTATATAAATAAAGCGTATACAGATTTGCTAAAACCGCTACTCGGCAATGGTGAATGGGGATCATGGAGAATAAAATAGGAAAATATACTTGACTGTTCCGAATCAGCAGACGTTGAAATCAGGGAAATATATTACAGCAATGACAATCAAACATTAAAATCATCAGCACCATCTGTGTTTGATCCTGCGGCCAGACATAAAACCGTTTATCTCAATGGGTCTGGAGGTTCTGGAAAAACAACACATGCCATTGAATTATTTCGGCAGAGTTCTTCAAGCTCTGTTGATATGATTGTGCTGACACCTACACATAGACTAGCCAGAGAAATAAATGAACGAGGAGTAAAACCATGCACGTATCATGGTTTCTTCAGATGGTGAGGAGATATGTGGACACCTGAGCGAATGGGGGGAAAATATATACCCCGGATTATCATCTGGGATGAAATTTGTACGATGTGGCTGGAAATATTAAAAATATTTCTTG
>JAECUM010025588.1:0-39277 GCA_016617855.1 Megalonaias nervosa
AATTATCATTAATGATATCATCAGGTCTCAATGATGGAGTAATATCAGATCAAGAATTCGCAGAAATGATTATAGTTTACTATGACACCGACAAAGTCAAATTACTTCCTGATTTAAATTCAAGTAAATAATTAGAATGACTACACCGCAAGATCTCCTCCAACAAATCGTCGCTAATACAACACCGTCAACAACAACAATGATATCAACGAGTTCAACTAATCCTGAATTCGATATTTTTTTCCAACGGCGAACGAAATCGCATTAGCACAATTGCGAGTATATCACAATCAGCCAAATATAAGATCAAACTCATTTGTGGATTACCCGCAAATAACTCGTTAGTTTTTTTCTTATAAAAATAAACCCGATGGAACTCTAGATTGGCAAGTTGTAGGTATTCCTAGGGGCAGTTATCAAATAGAACAGATCAACGATGAATTCCAACGTAGGATTAAATCTATAACAGGGCGAGAATCTAAAATCGCTATTACGGTTCACGAACCAACATTATCAGCTGCGATAGAAATATCAACGCCGGATTACTCCGTTGATATATATCAATCATCGACCAGAACCGTTTTATGATGGTCAGAATTTCCACCGGTTTATCAAGGACCTCCAGAACCGATCAAAACTGATTTTACTAACAACAATAATTTTTCATACCTGGACAACACAACTCCAATATATATAAGATGGACATCAATACCAAAATTAAAACTTATGAAACGAATCGAACAAGAAGCTAGTGGTGCGAGAACAGGTACCTTGGTGTGGAATTACGCCGAATACAGATTTACCACGGACGATATTATCAGATATCATTTTAGTGACATCAATGATGAACACAAACGAATAAGTGATTTACTACGCCAAACATTTGCTCGTTACATTAATGAATATTCTCCCATTAACTCTTATCTGCCACTTGAAATCGTCAAGCAAATAAAACATCTAAACAATGTAGCAACAGATTTCGAGAATTATCATCGAAAAATCATTCAACCGGTAATCGAAAGTAGCGACGATGATAAAACTGATGCTGGTATAACGTATAAACAAATATTATTGCTTAGTTATCAAATAACCGAGGCAGATCTATCAACATATAAACTTCCAGAATTTAACATCGTCGAGATGAGAAAAACCGTCAACAACGTCGTCAATGAACACTTTCCAAAAATTATCGCCGCATGGAGAAAAATTAACCCACCAGCAAATATTCTCCGACAAGATAATGATCCCAACGGTGGAGGTAGGCATATATCACCAGGTGTTGTAAACATCACATCGACGATCGCAGTTAATTTGGTGTGTGACGCCATCGATGGATGTTATCTCGTAGATTTACAACAATTCAATCAGGCCCAGCAAGGATATATCCTATATTGATTTACCCCCGAAGTACCCCCCGGGTTTTTGATTGTGTCAGTGCCCGTTCATCCGGTTTATCTGCGATGTCATAATCCACTGTTGTCACGGGTACTTTTTAGGCTTACTGACCAGACCGGACACTTGCTTGACCTAAATCAGGAAGTTCTGACAATAACTTTGTATGTGAGATCGTAAGTTCGTAGAAGTCAACGAATTAAAATTACACGAATAAATATAATCAATGACGAAATCATCGTGAATAATTGGAGAGATTAAAAAACTAAACCTCGCACAACAATTTGTGGTGTGTTATTATTTTCAAAACAAAATTCGTAAAAAGATTATCGATGATGTCATCGATGTGGTAAAAAATTCTGAATTAATGGGAAACAAAAACAAAACAAAAAAATAAATCTGAATCTGAATGTGAATCAGAATAAGAATCTGAATTTGAATCAGAATGAGAATCTGAATCAGAATAAATATTATTATCAGAATCAGAATCTGAATCAGAATAAATAGTATTATCTGAATCTGAATCCGAATAAATATTATAAACAGAATCAGGATCTGAATCAGAATAAAAAATAAAAATAAAAAATAAATATATGTCGGCATATAATCTGAATCTGAATGTAATCTGAATCTGTGTCAGACTAATGTGTCAGAATAATTATTATAATCTGTTTTTATAATCAAATTCTATCTAAATATATTATAATCGGAACAAATAAAAAAATTGCAAAAGAGAGTACCAGACGAGCAAGTTGAATGACGTCGGATATATATATTTTTGGGTAAATGTTGTATTTGTTTCTCACTGTAATTGTAATTTTCTTTTTCATTGCAATTATTGGATCGCTAGGAGCGATAGGGGTAATAATAAACACCCCGTCGACGAACCCCGGGTGTTTTACGGTTTGGGGGTGCCAGGCGAGTTACACCTGGAATTAGTTTTTTTTTTACAATCTTACAATCATCCGTACACAAGTATATCTCATCATCAACTGCCCACAGGTGCCCCCCAATTATAATAGCATCTGTCGCCAAATGCAAGATAATATATCTTTAGCATTTTTCGAGAGTTTCCACTAGTGGATCCGTACGCGGACGTCTTAACCCCATTGCAACCGGAGCTCTTACCGTACACAGGTAAAATTAAGTATATAACTATTCGCTACCACAGTCACTAGTGACACCACTTTCAGTGACCTCCACAGTAGCGACCTTGTCACTGCACTTAAATTTCTTCAGCTGTCGTACACTTGAATTTATAATCTTTTTTCTTTCGTATTCAAGCGATAACTTTAATCTAATTTTTTCGATCGAATTTTCAAGTAAAACAAATTTTTGAATATCTTCATCATCGACATAAAGTAGAGACTGTCTTAAGGCCTGTTTTGAAGTAACTTAATCGATACTCGGCTGCTAGTGTATATCTTCCATCATATTTTCGTTTCTGTAGCGCTTCAAAATCATTTATGATTTTATCAGGGTCCAACTGTTCTGATAATTCTATATCCTCGTCATTTAACTTTTTAATCTCAGAAATAGCTGCATGAATATTTTCGTAATTCATTATATAATAAATATTTATTTAAAATAAAAATATTTTATGAATCAGAATCAGAATAATATTTATTATATACACATTTCTGCCTGATGTCATTCGGGAATTAAAATACATATAGGTCTGTATACATGTTTGACCTGGATTTGTACACACGCAAGCGGCGCGTGATTTATACTGAGGTCACCATTAACTGTACTAGCAGACGACAACCTACATCTGCGTTCAGTTATACTGAATAAAATCACAATTATTCTAAACTGTAGCGTGGGTTTATTTCAATTTCCAGACACACTTCATAAAATATACTGTATACAAAATCTGTATCGATAATCGCATATATATTTTCTGCACAAGATGTCATTCGCGAAGTTTAAATACATGTAGGTCTGTATATACAACTATGCTTCCTGTCCCTACAGGTAAGAGTTAAAAATGACTTCCCTATATTTAGTCCTGTTGTGAAAAACAGTATAAAATAAAAAACAATCAAGGCACAGTCATATAATATTACTCACTTGTAAGTGGGGTAACTGCTTAATTACTCCAGCGGAGAGAGAGAAGTCGTTGCTTGACGGAGTTCTCTCTCTTCGTCATCTAATACTATAGGAACATTTGAAAATGTTATTTTTTGGTTAAATTTTTTCGAATACGCCGATTTGGTTATATTATTTGCGACATATTGTACCGAACGCGAGTGAATATTAAAATATTTTCCAGCTGCACATATCGATTGAAATGTTATTTCTTCGCCAGTCTCCATATTCAGAGACTTAATAACCCTCTTTCCAACTATTTTGTGCATACCAGTACCCCTTCGTGCAGAATTCTGACTCTGTGTAATAGCTTGCAAATTCGATAAAGAATTATTTTTTGGATTGCCATCAATATGATCGGTCATAAGCCCATCTTTGATTACTCCATGAAAACGTTCGAACACAAATCTGTGTGAGTACTACATTTTATTTCCAGCATGAAATCTGAGATAAACAACACCATTGTCAGAACCAGCTGTTTTTTAAATCGATAGTTCCTGATTACACCATTACGAGATGCTTCATAATGCTTGATGATGGGATGTTTCACTAATTCATTTTGCTCCATTCGTATACTAATAGTATTTGTCTAAATTGTTATTTTGAAAATCTGAAGAGATAGTCTCCGGCGGTTTTTATGAAAGACTCAACATATTTTTATCACAATATCGTTTCAGTTCTCTGTATCTTTTACCACCACAACACACACACACACACAACCAAGTTTCACCTCTGACTCCAACACCTCATCGTAAACACGGTTTTGGTCCTACACTTCCACGCCGAAAACTTTGCATGTGATAGGCACAGAATTCATTTACACATGCGCGGTCATACGGAGTTGTAAATCCTATCATAAGCTATCCGCATTGATTGTTTGCTTGTATCATTATATATATATATATATATATATATATATATATATATATACTATATATATATATATATATATATATATATATATATATATATATATATATATATATATATAATTAAAGTTTAATTAAACACATATTTGCCTTAATTATAATATGGAAGAATTTACGAGATTATCCGAAATTAAACCTTCTAGAGCTAGATTTGATCTTAACAAACTCAATGACTTCGTCATCGGGAAACCACAATTTAGTTTTTCGATGCAAGGTTTTGCGCTGACGGATAAAGATATAACTGATCGTATCAACGAAGCCACGAAGGAATTTCGCAACGATGATGCAGTTCATACGTGGTCAACATTCAGAATCGTGAACGACACCATAGGTGTTGTCGATGGTAGAATGAATGACGAGCGAGGAAGAAAACTTATTAACTACCTCAATAATCAGCGATATATCATTCTAATAAAATGTATTATACAGACAGACGACGACGTTTGGATTACCCATGACAAACGAGACCCTGTCCGCGTGATCGTTGGAAGTAGCATCGTCACGTTGAAGAAAAATTCCAAACCAGGGACGCTGACTGGTATTTACAAACCATATTACGAACGGACGTATCCTGTGACTCCAGTTGTTCATGCGTTATATCCGTTAAATGATAAACCTGAAGTCGATGATCTTAAACCGATGAAACTGTCATCAATGACTTCGTCATCGATGACGACTTTGTCGTTGAATTGTGTAGCTGAGGGAGTTACAGAACATTTCGCAGCAGCGGTACGTTGAAACGGTTTAACGATCATCGACGTGATAAAATAAACACATGGGAAGAGCGAGTTAAGGGTACCGTAGCGTCTATCGGGGACGTTGCTGAGTTAGAAAAATATTAAGATCACCGATCACGGTGAAAACGCTCACCGGAGAGATTTTGTACGCGCCGAAATACACAAAAAATGGAAATCGGATAACAATCATTGATCACAACGCGCATGCATGGACGTCCGCGGTAATGGTATTTCCATGAAACAGAGCAGTTAAATTTTATAGCTACTATATATTTGATTTTATCAACTATATCAGTAAGAGTGATCCTGTATCTGTTTGGTTGTTTCGAAGTTCTGATGATGCAAATTACGATCAGTTTGTGCGGCCTAGCGGAGAAATTTATAATGCAGAATCACTCCACGAAGAAATGGGAAATCCTGCTCTGATATACACGAACGGTGATGGAATCACTGTCGAACAATTACTGAATAACTGTTTTACCGTTCCATCAGTTGCTGCTCACTTTACTCAGAAGAAAAATTCATGGAGATTTACAAGAACGGAATTTCTCGAAAATGTGCAGCTAAGCTGCTTTGAATACGGACATGGCGGATTATGGAATACTAATACGATTATAATGACGTTATATCAGTTGATATGGTAGCGTGTTATCATGGAAGTTTTCTTGGATACGGAGAGTCTTCTGAATACTTTAAAAGATTTGGTCATCCAATACACGAGATGAACAGAGTTGCGATAAATGGACCTTTGCCAGATTTTGATCTGCCTGGATTCGCCTGCTTGGATTCATTCGAGTTTGCACAAGATCTCCTTCCGATTACTTATCTTTGGTTTGGAAGACATTTCTCAGAAAAAACCTGGGCTCCTCTTGTATTGTTACGATATATGTTTGATGTAAAAATTTTAATGTCGTTGAAAGTAATTGGCGCGATAATATCGTATCGCCCGCAGAAACAAATTTGGTTGCCAGAACCCGATAAATTCGATGTAGAAAGTCATATCTAAGGAAAATGTCCTAATCTTGACGGCGATGAAGTTGTTAAACTCGTCAATGTTGTATCCTGATACCGCAGAGAAAATAATGAGAACGTTGCAAAGGATCTCGGCAGAAAAATAATCGTTAAGTTTACTCGTAGTGGTGCGTATGATCATAAACGACCGTGTACCAAGTTGATCATAGACGATGCCGAACTCGATTTTATAATTGCTGACACAACGGAGAGAAATATGTTTATAAAGCGAAGTGATGTTTAATTATCTAACGGAGCTAAATTAGGTACAATTGTGAGTTATATTGGTGGTGAGTAGCCGCAATTTACTCATTTAAAATCTTCGATGCTTGCGTACGTTTCAATAAATTTGCTATCGATGATAAATAAATTTCGGTTGACCGCAATTAGAGTTGCCACATATTCATTTTACATAAATAAAAAATATTTGGATTTGTTAGAAGCATTGCTTGGCACTGGTGAATGGGGATCATATAGAATAAAACGCGAAAACATATTTAGTCATTCTGAATCCACAGACGTTGAAATTGCTGAAAATATTACAAGAATAAAAATCAAATACCAGCATCGACAGCGCCATCTGTGTTTGATCCTGTAGCCAGGCATACGACTGTTTTCCTTGATGGGTGTGGTGGTTCTGGTAAAACAACACGCGCGATTGAATTATTTAGAAGTTCAGATATGATTGTGCTGACGCCCACACACAGACTCGCCAGAGAAATGAACGAACGAGGGGTAAAATCACAGACGTATCATAGTTTTTTTTTCCGATGATGCGGAGACGCATGGACTCCTGAACGAATGGGTGAGAAATATATTCCCAAGATTATTATCTGGGACGAAATTTGTACACTGTCACTGGAAGTATTAAAAATGTTTCTTACGTGGCTGTTATCGATGAGTACAGCTGTAATAATGTGTGGCGATCATGGCCAACCACCATCTGTTGTTGGACAGTCTCCACACGAATGGTTAAAAACGTTTGTAGATTATTACGAAGAAATAAATTATGATCATAGAGCTATTGATGAACCGCTGGAAAAAGTTAAAAAGTTAATCAGACTGCAGCCAGATAGAATGCAATGAGAAATAATGCGTGGAGTAATTCCAGAAACTACTATGAATGATTTTTGTAATTTATGGAGACCAGTTGATTTAATAGTTGCAAGTAGAAAGATTGTCAGAGATACACTGCTAGCGAAATTATTTCTGTTACACAAGGAAATATTTTTAGATCTACCTGTACCACTGTGTTATCCTACAGCAGATACACGAAAACAAAATATCGAGGTTGAAATTCCAGAAACTAATGAGAAATAAGAACTTGTACTTAATGATATTGTTTTAGTTCCTGTCAGTGCTGTTGCGAGCGCGTTAACGATGGATAAATCTCCATGGACGCTAGGATACGCTATAACGATTCATTCATCACAAGGATTAAATATTTCTGATACAAATATTTGGATTATTGATGATTGGATAGAATGGTCAAATTTAGTTTATCTTGCGGTATCTCGAGTCAGAAGAATATCTCAACTGCACAGGGTTATAATATGCAATGATAATATAATCGCTGTCACCATCAACGATGACAATTATCTGGGCATTGACAATCTGAAAAAAAAAAAAAATAACCGCGAATTTAATATTGACACTGAAACAACGACAGAATGATCATTGTACAATTTGTAACTGTAATATGTTATGGCAGTATTCGAATAATAATCCAGTACAGTTTACCGTGGATAAAATTAATAGTAGTCTTGGTCACACACGCGAAAATGTGATGCTGACCTGTCTTGAATGCAATAGATGTAGGGGTGCCAATTTATAGACGTGAACGCGGTGGTAATTGTGTGTCTTCAGGAATTACCTATAATTATTCGCGTACAAATCCACGTTGAGGAGCAGTGGAATCTAGTCTGTAGATTGCAGGTCTACCTGTGGATCTAACCACGCTGGAAATTTTATGTGTGGTCACACTCCAGATAGGACCAGTTGCTCTTTTTCTACCCCCTTCGAGTTCAACGGGTTCATATAAATCTCTGACAGTCACATTACCTAACACTGGTTGTTTTGAAAAGTCACGTCGTTGTACAGTTATATATTTTTTTGTAATCACGACGGTGGGTTTCATAGAAGTTGCACGAGTAATTTCATTATTTAACGCAGCTATCACACTTGGTAATCTTGCAACACCTTCGCGAGATCTCGCATCTACCTGAACAATTTCCTTCGCATACTGAGATCCAAATAATCTCTCAGCATGTGTTCGATTAAATCGTTCAACAATTGCTTGATCACGATGAATTGCGGTATGTCCTCGTCTGATTTTGACATTATGTTTTTACATCAACCAAAATACTGCACCAAGAATTTCTTTACCTTAATAGTTGTGGCTATTGCAAGGGTCCTCGTTGATAAATTCGTTCAAATGCAGATGCAACTTCATATGCTGTTCTAGCTGATAGTGGTTCTGCTTCTTTATACCTACTTGCAACGTCAACAACAGTTAACGCGTATTTGTATGTGCGTGATCGACGTCTACGTGTTTTAATAGTATCATGAGGTAAAAATAAAATATCTGCTTGATGAACTTCATTGGGAGTACTGACATCAAAATGTGCGTGCTGAATTTTTGTAGGCGGACGTATATAGATTTGCCATATTGCCTGTCGTGCTAACCAATTTGCAGCAACAACATGTGAGACTTTTGCTGCTTCATTAAGTTTACCAATCGCTGCTCTACCCCTCCAATATCCTCTTGGACTATAATAAATCGATTCCATTATAATAGTTATGTATGATCAATTACAGGCCCCTAGCACTGGTTTACCTTTCATCGCAGATTTTACTAGGAAGCTAGCAAGTTTATCCCTGAGAGATTTACTTTTGTTCTGTTTGTGTTTAATGGAGTCGATAGACCTACTCTGCGAAACATTCATCTTGGTGTTCAGGGGATATGGATATGATTAAATTCAAAAATTTCTTCTCAAAAGCTCAAGCTACCCCACACGGATTTATCACGATAAATTTACATGATCCTCGTTCGCGATGTCGTATAGGTCTCGATAAAATTTTGACTGAAAAACACAGCAGCAGAGAGGTTGAACGACAACGTGTGCGTGTGCGGCTACGCAAACGAACACGCCTAAAATTTGAATAAAATACGTCAACGGAAAGTAACAAAAACGAGCTAACCCGGATGATTTCGATATTGCGGTCTGTTTCCCAGCGTATGGAAATATGTTCGATTAGAGGTTTCGGTTTGACGTTGTTGACGTTTATTCTCAGATTTTATAGGAACCCTTATTTTGCGAACGGACCCTCGTAAACCTTTGTAGGGTTCAGCCTCTCTGCTGCTTTAATACTGTGTTTATTTTTAATTTGAGATAATTTATATATTTAAATCATTCACTGGAATTGCAATATGTTCATTTATGCTTTAGGATTAAATCACACTTTGGAATTATTGTGAATCCATTGCTAACTCCTCCAATAGGACCACATTCGTCAGGATTAGACTATCAATAACTATACTCTGGCAGCACTGACATTCTAATTTGAAATCAAGGAATAATGAATTAAACCCGATGCTCAAGCAATTAATATGATTGTTTTGACTTGTAAAATCTTAAAATACTAAAATATGATGAGAACTCGTCAGTAGACTGGATATATTACGACGAAATTTTTGAAGTCTAATTTCGCCATTTTTTGCTTTGGGTAGGCCCAATCCTGACTCATCAATGAGATTCTGGCACAGTACATTTATCTCTTTTTTCCAGTCTTCCACACAAGTGCATACACACTCATCTACATACACATACAAATACACATTCAAACCTGTATTTACTAATCCTCTTGATATTATGCAATATATTCCACTATATCGATAGAAAATATGATCAGTCAATTATTAGTGCTTGCTGAGCATTACATGTTTATGTTGGTAGCATTTGAACGTACGCTACTAGCTATGTTAGTTCTCTAATGGGAATGTTTGAACTGTACTTATTGTGAGTGAACTGAAGCGGAATTTCGAACTCTGTCTTAATATTGAGATCACAACATCCAACATTTGAAACTATTGTATGTCCTATTTACATATCGCATCATTTTTACTATGGAATTGCATTGAAATTAAAGTTTTTTAAATTAGAAATAATTCACCTCAACGATAAAATACATTTTTTAAACCAATATTTGTTTTTGGTTTGTAATGCTGAAGTGACTACATGTATGACGTCAATACGTTTAAGGATTGCTGAGTCGCCTCAGACACACTGCGAGGTCATCTTATTAGCAGCAGAGATATTGTTTAATGTGCATACTTAACATAACTAAATAAATGCTGACTACATAAATTATGATGTAATTACGTTTTTGAACATATATTTTTCTTCATATTGATTAAGTCAATATATGACACACTTTATCTTTAGACATAAAAGATGGTTTTAATGAAGAAAGTAGAGCACTAAAAACCCATGAATAGCTTCTTGAAAACTGAACGCTACGTTTCATGTTTTTCTAATGAATGTGAAACATTTTGTCTGTATTATTTAGAGATATATAACAATGAAGCAAATCTATTTAATAATATTCAAAATAATTACAAAATGTTGAAGGCACAGAAACCCTGCAAATAAAACTTGTATATGTTTCAAGGAGGAGAAGTTAGAGGTTGCAGCCGTTTGCTAGCGTTAGCTTCAAATTTGAAAAACTATTAAGCAGTTACCACTATGCAGACACTAAAACAGATAAAGAAAAATTAGGTCAGAAATATACCTCCGTTCAGAAACTAGCTGTCTTTTCGAAATTATCAGACTGATGTTCTGTTACCTATGTTAATCTAGCATTCATCCTTCGTAGCAACGATTCATGTTAGGTTTCCTTTGATAATACTTCAAGTTGGAATAACACAAATACACTTAAAGTTTCGTCATGCAAGCATATCAGACTTTTCATTAAATGGGTTTGTCAGTGATCACAACTTTCTATGTTTGTCGGAGGGCAATTCGCTAAGATTGTATATATCCCTACTGTGCTGAAACCATTGATTTGCGTATAATGTATTGATCTAAAATATATTCACTTACATTAGTTATTATAGCTAAGTTTACTTGATCCGTAACTATAACGATGCCCTTGCATTTTGCATGGAACACTTATTCGAAACAATTGTACTCTAATATACATGTATGCTGCAGGCACTGTAACACTTATTTATCTTCGGGACTTCGCCTATTTCGACCATCCACCGAGAAGTCAGAGACACGTTGTTCTAATCAAACTTTGTTGCCGCTTGAAAATTGATACCAACAGAAAGGACACTGATATTATCTGTCTGTATTTTGCTGATAAGAATTACGTGCATGTTTGGAGCGCAGCGTAAAAAATGTCAAAAAAATAGGAAAATGATATTAAGCTTCCGTTGTTTAAATTATGCACTTAGTGCAGCTTTAATATTGTTTATTTATAATTATTCATTGAAGTGAAACCTCAACAATACTGCTCTACGTGAAACATATTTCAATTCCCATCGTTTCGGTCTCATTTGCTGTTGTTTCCTTCTCAGACAGGAATTATTATATACCTATGCAACTCTTTGCTTATGTTCCTTAAACATCCTACCAGCCCAGCATGATCTCAGACCCCGTATATAAACCTAAAATAACTTATTGATAAGAGAAGGCATTTTAATTGAACTTCAGGAATAATGCAACGCTTGACACATTAAACTAAATCTATTTTTCTTTGTGTGTTGTTACATAGCCATTTCTTAAAGTCAACGATTTTGAAATTTTTGTATCTCGCACACTTTGCTATTTTCATCAGGGACTTTAATTCATCAGCTATTTCTAATACACTGAAGACTTGTTTGTAGCTCTGACTGTTTAAGCACGATGCACCCCCACGCCAATGTGTTGAAGGCTGAGCAAAAAGAGACTTTGGATGAACCGTAGAAAAACTAATCCATAAATATGGTAAGATGAGTAGATACATTTTAATGAGATTTCCACAGATGACTGTATATATATATATATATATATATATATATATATATATATATATATATATATATATATATATATATATATATATATATATGTAATGTTTTGATCAAGACTAATGTGAAAATATAAAGCTGCAATCGGAGAAACTAGCAGAGACGAAACATTGCTCGGAGTAGTCGGACTGGCACATCTATTTGACTCTACTTGTGTCAACCAACATGTTTACATCTCCAAAGTGTTGCAAAAATCTGTGGAGAAATACCCAACATCCCGCTCGTGCACAGGTACTTTCGATAAATAATTCTCATATAACTTTATTTTATCTTGGTGTAGCACAATGATATTACTCATTTATGCAGCATTGTTAACGAATTCGACATTGAATTAGAATAAAGTACTTTATCTTAAATGTTCGTTGCCTCCACCGGAAGAATCGATAGAACAGAATAGTGCAATACAAAATCGGATAATCCGTAGAAGTTCATCACTATATAGTATGCAAAAGTTTTATATAATGTTAATGTAACCAATGTTTTAATTTTGATTTAACGATAATTACCTTTCCTTGTCCCTATTCTCATGGATATGAGGTTTCTTCCGTAAAAAAGTTATATCTTTTAGCTCAATTTTCTAAATCAATTTTTTTTTATAGATTATTAAGACTGTACAGAGATTTTCCTATAGGTAAGCAATCCTATCATTGCATTTTTATTGTCAGTAAATGTACATGAATTTATACAGTTCAGATAGTTTGCAATTTTAAATTCTAGCGATTTCGGATTTGAGCAATATGCTGATATAAACTGAAACCTTTTAATTTTATAAGTAGAAAAGATAATAAAAAATATAAAATATCAAATAAACTGTGTTTCTCTCAGAGTTTTCAATCTTCAGTGGGAAAAAAATCAACTAGGACGGTAAGGATAGAGGAAAAGAGATGCCAAAGGCCGAGCAAACAGATATAAGTAGAACAGAAGGACAGAGAAGTAATATTCTTCTTATCAAGGAGATGTCTCATGCATATTTGAGTACGGACCTGTACTTCCGGAGTTAGTATTAAGCGGCACTGATGTCACCCAGCCTACTAAGTCTCAGACGTCGTCATATGAGCACATATAACCTTGTATCATTCTTACTCACGCACTTGAGAATGATATAATGTTTAAGAAAGGCAGCTGCCGTGAATAAACAAGTCAGATGACTGAAAAATGAGACTTTATATTATAAACTGTTTTATTAAAAACAATTTATGATGATTTAACCCATCAGTACAGATAGAACAAGGTTATATGAAGATAAATACTTAGGAGAAATTCATGATTTAATGTCATAGCTTTACATTACTTTATATAATTTAAATGGATACAAATGTTGTCATTCATACAGCTTTTCGTATCCGAATATAATATTCAAGCTAAATAATTTGAGCAGTGGTTAAATTATATGAGTGAAGATTTTAAAAACAGTGATAGAATCGTTGCCTATTTCAGTCTAGTATTACAATGGCAGTGGGATAGATAGAAGTAAATTGAATGAGACTTGATAATATCTTCAGATTGTTGTTTTCTTTTGGTTTAGGACAAAAGTTATAGGCCTTGCTCAGATACGTGTTTAAGTTGCTTTCAGATACTTTTCCACTAGCATGGATATTGCGGAATTATAGAATTAAAATGTATCATATTGGGCGTGGATAGAGACAAAGCCGATGATACTGCACGTCAATATTCTGTCTACACGAAAGTCTAAATATGTCATAATGATATGAACATTATTAAAAATATTTTGAATTTAAAAAAAAAAAAAAAACATTTCGTTATTGAATTTAAATCTTTCTAATGTTGAAACTATGTGTGCCTTGTATCAAGGGGTTAACTACTTTTGAAGGGAAGCACTAAGTTATGTGAGGCATCAAGTGCCCAGTGTCTACTTAATACATGACGCGTTATCATATTAAACAACGTTGGCATAGATTGTCGACCTATTCTTCGGACTCAGCTTACAGATAACACGTTCACCATTAGATGGAAACGAATTTACAGATACCACAACCACGATCAGAGGAAGAAACCCAAGTAGGCCTAAAATGTTCACCTTGCCGAAAATAGCAACATAGTCTATTGCAACAGTATATAATTAGTCATTCTGGACTTGTAGGAATCTCTCTGCTAATCGATTGCTTCATATTTATGTTTTACAAGTGTTGAGTTATTGCATTTATAATTTTATTTTATATTGTGGAGTGTAATATATCATTGCTTATACCGGAAAAAAAACACAGACCTTGCACAAATACGTCTTTAATTTGCTTTTGAGACTTATCCACGAGCATGGATATTGCGCAATGATCAAATCAAAATTCATCGTATCGAGCATGGATAGAAACCTAGCCGATAATAATGAACGTCAGTGTTTTGTGTACACAAATGTCTAAATATGTCATAATAATATGGACATTATTTACAATATTCTGATTTTTTTTAAAAAATTCGTTATTGCATTTCATTAATTCTAATGTTGAAATTATATTTACCTTCTATCAAAGGGTTAACGACTCTTCCAGGGAAGTACTAAGGTATGTGAGGCGTCAAGTGACCGGTGCTTATTTAAGACAGGTCACGTTATCATTTTAAACTAAGATGGTATAGATTGTCGCCTAAAGAATTTAAGACACAAGCTTACAGATAACACGTTCACCATTAGATGTACACGTTTTACAGATATCAGAACCACGATTAGAATAAGAGGCCCAGGTAGGCCTAAAATATTCCACCTTGCCGAAAATAGCATCATAGTCCATTGCAACAATATAGAGTCAGTCAACCTGGACTTGTATAATGCTTTCTGTTAATTTATATTATGTTTTACAGGTATTTGGTTGTTGTATTTATATTTTTCTTTTATGTTGTAGAGTGTAATAAAATATTGTTTATACTTTTTACCAGTTTTACCAGTTTTAGTCACGACAATAAATTCAGGCAGCTTGGAATCATTTATTACATTTGAAAGGCAAACATATCGAGATGATTGTTTGATTAAATACTTCATATATGTGTTTGACAAAGTCGCTTCAAATTTAAAAACTTGTTGTGTTTGTGTACTTATACATTGACTTGCTCAAAATAAAAATTTTAAAAAATAGACATGTTATCCCTTGATAACATGAAAAATGTTATCTACATAACCATTAAGATCTGCAATAAGTTTACAATTATCATAGACCCAAATAGCCTGTACTCACCTCTTACGACTCTATTATTTCAAACTAAGTAACAGAAAAGAGCAAAAACCAGCAAGTTTTGTAAAACTAATAAATAGTTTATTTCCCTATAACACAAAAGTGAAAACTAAAACAGAATTTACCGAATCGTGAATAAAATCTAAGATAGTCCTAACAGTTCTATTACAAGACCAAATGTGTTTCGTTCCAGTAGAATTCCAGTGATGTTTCAATAAATTTCAATGTCAAATGTGTTGAAGATGCCGTGGTTCCGAATGTACGAAATGTTGAATGTGTTGAAGTTGCTGAAGTCTCGATGTATTAATGTGCCAGTGGCCTAGAATGTGGCAATGTATTAATAGACTCATGATGTATCACAATTGTTTGATCAAAATTGTCCTTGAATGAATTCACTATAATTCCATATTAATGATTTAACCCGAGAAATGTTAATGAGTACGTTGTAATTCCAGTACAAAACTTGATTATATCCATCCAGACAAATAAAAAGCTAATTGACTCCACTTCAGATGTTAAGGTAGGAATGCGATAGTTTTCAAATTAGCAAACTTTGACATAAAAACAAAGACACAACAATAGAACCATGAGATGGGTCAGTTTCCTTTGTAAAACATTGAACGTTGTCAACAAGTTTAGGAATTCCCAAGTGCAAAACTTATGTCCTAGACTCCGATTCAAATTAACATGTTTACCTCTAATAATAATGAGCGGAAAATTGTATCTATAATCATAGATGCATGTTAGGTATGCATTATGTTGTTTACAGAATAAGCGTCACAAGTCAGGTAGACAAATAACTTGATTTTGAACTAAGGTCATTTAAAAATTACTGATATGCATAACATATCATCACTGAGAAAAGCAAACGAACACTACAACTTTAATGTGCATAACACACTAGAAGAGGTTTGTCCCTCTGCTGCTGTGTTATATCCTCGTCGATCAGTACGCACAAGCTTCCCTTAATTAAAGCTTATTTTTAGTCCTCATCCTGTTATAAAAATAGGTTTTGGTTGTACCACCGATCAGATTTTAAAAACTTTAACCATCTTGTAATAGAAACAATGAAGTTTTCCATTTTTCATAATTGCACTGATGTCCACTAAGTTGCAGCTATTGTACATATTCAGCCATATGATAAATTCTGACGTGACCTCAAACTAAGACTAATCAATGGAAAAAGCGACAGAGTAAAGAAAAATGACGATGCACGTGTCTGTAGGAACTAAAGAATCATAAAGAAGCAAGCGACAGAAATATGCTTAGGATTTAGTTTATAAATTATGGTAATATAAACACTATAAGTGCACAGTCCTAACCTAAACCCGATCGGTGTGCAATCAAGCGAGATACTATAAATGCCGTAACTGTACACTGGAGAAGAGGGAATTAGTACTATATCATTTGTTGATATTGTATAGTGGTATAGTGTGTTAACCCCCTTTTCACCGCTCCGGTGGCCTAGTGGTTAGAGCTTCCGCCTCGGATGCGGGAGGTCGCGGGTTAGAACCCCGGCCGGGTCATACCAAAGACTTTAAAAACTGATACTAACAGCTGCCTCGCTTGGCGCTCAGCATTAGGAGGTTAGTGTTAGGACTGGTCGGGCTTGTGTCAAGATGATGTGACTGGGCGGGACACCATGCCACATGTCTGCGGCATGATGCCCCAGTGCTAAACATCACTATAAACTATCACACTGCAGACATCGTAGCGGTACGCCTGACAAATTGTTAAAGCTACGTTAAAAATCTAAATCACACACACACACACACACACACACACACACACACACACACACACACACACACACACACACACACACACACACACACACACACACACACATAGACATACCTTTTTCACGTGGGCAACCATCAGCTGACTACCAAATTATAGACAACGATGAATCCTGCACACGATAAGTCAAAACATTCTAGTAATAATTGTAACAAAACAAGTATTGTGGACGTTATTAATACCATTGCAACCCGCAAATCATCTGGGCTTGACAAATTTAGTCATTATTTTGCCTGTAGTACTAAAAATATGTATTTAATTTAATGCATCACATAACTAAGAAAACAGTTCTCAACATTATGAAATCAGTTACTCCTGCGTTTAAGAACGGAAGTGAAGTGAATTTTCTTAGGAACGATAATGAAGATTATTATATTTTGAACATCGCACACAATCACATGAACTCAAATAACCATATACTTATAGTGGTAGTATTGTTGATAACTATGCATCTCAATACCGTATTACGTAGAATATTTGTTGTGTATGACGTATGTGGAGGGTAGTGTTTAGGGGCATGTGCCTAGTACTTTTTAAAGGGCATTTGGTGCCAACCAGCTACATTATATTGGCATACCTCAATGTGTATGTAGTAAGTCCGTTTATTAATAACTTTGCTGATAAAACTTTGAATGTTGCCCGACCCTTCATCAATAATTTGGCACAATTTTATTCTTCATCTGCTACTTAAACTAATGAAAATGTCTCTCATATTGATCAATAAACTCTCGTGAAGTTTCTAAAGAAAGGTTAATGAAATTTGTCCCCTCCAAAACGGTGACATCGGTATCATACATTTTCTAACTTATTGAGGAAATAGACTTTGCTGTACATCATACAGAGTTTTGTATTTCACTCATGTATAATGACATTTTTCCACACACACAGAGAGAGAGAGAGAGAGAGAGAGAGAGAGAGAGAGAGAGAGAGAGAGATATGTATATACACTATTTGCATAACGGCTCACAAAATGGTACATTATTTGGAAATGGAGTTCGGTCATTCTCTTCGATCCAACAAGCGCCAGCTTGAAGCAAAAATAATTGCAAATGGACTACCAAGACGTGCATCCTCGGTTGCGAGTTTTAATCACTGGTTGACTGAGTTAGTAAGATAAGAGTAAATTTTGTAAGCTTTGTAATTTTTTTAATATTTCATCAACCCCTCTATTATGCATCAATAGTCTATATATCCCTTATACGTGCACGCTATTGACATCTGTTGCATGTCATCAACAAGCACTTATTGAAACACCTAAAAAAGCATAAGATATCGACACATTTGAATAAGCCAGTCAACGAGTGATTGGACTTCGTCAAGCGCTTGGATAGACCCATACATTGAAATAAATTGGTATTAACACACAATGGCCACCAAGCACTTTGACAGAAATATTCTTCAAGTTCATTAGTAATTCAATATTAAAAAATGGAAAATAATTTGAAAACATAAAATCGAGTCAACCGTGTTTGTGATAATGAACAAGGTAAGCTTCGCCAACTTATTGCTGTTCCGGCATTTGAATCCCAAAAGATATTTGATAAATGAAGGAATTATTGCCGTTCATATTAAAAATGCAGAATTGACAAAACCTATCTGTTTTGGGTCGTCAATATTTAAGTTGTCTAAGTTCATGTTTTAATTTTATTTGGAAAAAAATCTAACCATGTAAGATGCATTATACCGACAACGATTCTTTACTGATGCATATAACCACGGATGATCTTTATTTGGATATAGCATCGAGAACACTCCTGAAATGATTTGACAACATCAATTGTCCCAAAGAAAACCGGTTGTTTAGTAATACCAATAAAATAGCTGTGCGAAAATTTTAAAATGAAAGGAAAAGTACGTATATAAATACTAGTTTGGATTATGGCCAAAATATATTCATTTGTTGAACATGACAGTAATAAAATTCATAAAGCAATAATAAATAATAAAGTTAAGGGGCATCACTTGTAAACGACAGAGAGAATTAAATCATGAGCTGTTCGATAATTTTCATGCGTAAATTGAAAAAGTCCCGTTGAAGAGATTATATTAGAAAGTCATTCTGTTACGACCCTGTAGTTAAATTACATATGTGTTAAAATTTAAATTCTTCTAATTCTTTGTTTCATTTTTATTTTATTTTTATACCACTAAATGTTATTATTATTGTTATTATGATGATTATGTTTGCATGGGTCTAATAGTTTGTTAGAAACATCGTATTTATTTGAAACGTAAATGTGACTCGTGTAAGCACGATTTTTGCATGACGGTTTTTCGTATCAAGTAAACAGTGAGAAAGAGCTATGTAAATGATTGGCTGTGACCACGTTATTACTTGTTTACGCTTTTGTAATACCCAGATGTAATTTCGAAATCACACGTGTCCTTCATGCATGTGTACATGAAATGACGCATTAGCTTGTTTTAAATGCTCAGTTACCTGTAAGAAATGTCTAGTCAGAGTCATAGTCATAGTCGTAGTCAGTCATACTTGAGAGTCACATCATAAGATCTTGTAGAGTTTCTAATACCTTAAGGAAAAGGTATTTCTGTGCTGGAAAGAGGTGTTTGTTCATTCGTACATATTAAGAACAACATGCGTGTTGTTAGTGGTGGTAGCTGTACTTCATCTACTTTCTAAATAATTGTTTTCCCTGGAGAACAACTCTACTGGCTTTGGACAAAGACATTTGTTGAAATTATTTCTAAATTGGAGCAGAACAATACAATTCGTGATTTACAGTGAAAATTCTGGACATTTTGTGTTAGCTTTCGTCTGACGTCATCATCCGCCATCTTGGAACGGAACTGAGATTCAGACTGTATCAATTTAGAACTGTTTATTCACAGGACTTATGTGTTTTCACAACTTTAGAACATATATTTGGATCTTCTTCGTAAATCGTAAGTCTTGTTTCATATATTTACCTTTTGGCCGTGTTTTCTAGGGAAATAAATTATCTTTGTTAAAATTTACAAAGCTTGTTGTAGTCACTCTTTCTTTGTGTTACTTTGAACAAGCCGATACGTAACATAAAGAAATTGGGGGCTCGTCCGGGATCGATATATGAAATTGGCTGTTATATGAAATTGGCTAAAAATTGAAATTTAAATTCCCCTAGTTCAAATCCCATTTTATTTGAAATCTTAGTGAAAACAACAGGCTTTAAGAATGTCAGAAGTGGAGAGTTTTCTTTCTAGTCCAACTCAACAACAGTTGGATAGTTTGAAGAAGGATGAGTTGCTTGAACTTGCCAGAAAGTACGATCTTTCTGAAGCAAAAGCTTCCTTGACAAAGCAAGAAATCAAAAAGATTTTAATTCAATTTTTGGTAGGACAGAATGTTTTTGACCAAAGTGTTTTGGCATCTGTCAGTAAGTCTATGACAGACTCTGACAGTAAGAAATTAGAACTAAAAATAAAAAAAATGGAAATAGAGTTAAGGAAGCTCGAGCTTCAGAGTCAGAATGAACAAATGAAATTACAATTAGAAGAAAGGGAAAAAGAAAGACAAATGCAATTAGAAGAAAGGGAAAAACAAAGACATATGCAATTAGAAGAAAGGGAAAAACAAAGACAAATAGAAGAAAGGGAAAAAGAAAGGCAAATGGAATTACAAAAGGAACAAATGCAATTTGAAGAAAGGGAAAGAGAGAAGCAGATGCCAATTAAAATGAAACAATTGGATCTGGCAAGTGACAGGCACGATTCCACTTCCCGTGCAAATTCAAATTTTAACATTTTAGGAAATACCAAGCTAGTTCCCCCTTTTAGTGAAAAGGAAGTAGACAAATATTTTATTCTTTTTGTAAAAGTTGCTGAGAATTCGAAATGGCCAAGAGAGTATTGGACTCAATTATTTCAGAGTGTACTTTGTGGCAAGGCCAGAGATATCTATATATCTCTGTCAGTACAACAAAGTTCTGATTACGATTTGGTTAAGGAATGCATCTTGACGGGTTCTGCATTAGTCCCTGAGGCTTATCGGCAAAAGTTCAGAAACTATAGGAAAGATGCTAGACAAACTTATGTTGAATTTGCTAGAGAAAAAGAACAGTTATTCAAAAGATGGTGCTTAGCCAAGAAAATCGAACATGATTTTGAAAGTCTTGAACAATTAATATTACTTGAAGAGTTCAAGAACTGTGTCCATAGTGACATTAAGAATCATCTTGAAGAGCATAAGTTTGAAACCTTGGAAAAAGCTGCTATTGCTGCTGATGAGTATTCCTTAACTCATAAAGTTCCTGCTGTAAGCAAATATTTCACTCAGCAGTCTACTGATAGAAAGGTGTTTCAACCAAATACGACTCTCAGTAAAACTCAATCTGGCACAAATTCTAAAAATCAAGCCTCTGAGAGACTTGATTCAAATTCCTTGTCTGTTCCTACGTGTACCTATTGTAAGAAAAAAAGGACACGTCATTTCTGATTGCTTCAAATTGAAATATAGGCATCAGAATCAAGATAGACCTATCCCAAATGCTCTTATTGCTAAGAGGTCAAGGTCACGGTCATGTATTGAAAACAATACATTTGTTGGGTTTGAAAAACCTCAGTCTGATTGTGTTATGGAGAATTTTGAACCATTCTGTGTTCTATATCACTCTTGGGTGATTTGGCCAATCCTATCCCTATTAAAATTTTAAGGGATACAGGAGCTTCTCAGAGTCTTTTAGTTTCAGGTATTTTGCCTTCTTCTGAGAAGACCTGTTCTAATGAGAGTGTTCTCATTCAGGGAGTAGAGTGCGGCTTTGTTAATGTTCCTCTCCATTCTGTTAATTTGTCATCAGACTTAGTTTCAGGACCAGTGACAGTCGGAGTAGTGTGTATTTTACCCGTTGAGGGCATTCATTTGTTGCTAGGCAATGACTTAGCTGGAGACAAGGTTGTGGTTAATCCACTTGCAACTGACAAGTCTTCTTTGGATCAGAAAGTCGATCCTATTGAAAAAGAAATCCCTGATTTATTCCCAGCTTGTGCAGTTACCAGAGCTTTGGCAAAGAAAGCTCTTGAGAATGATTTTGATAAGGAATGCATTCCTTTAGCTGACACATGTATTGGTCAGGCTTTTGATGCGGTCACTTTCACTTCTACTTTGGATCAGTCAAAAGGTATTGATCATAGTGATCCTCTTTTGAATACTCATTCTCTTTTATCTGATCAGGGTGATAAACGACAATCACTTGTCGTCGAACAGGAGAAGGATCCTGAGATCTCCTGTTTGTTTCAGCGGGCCGTTAGTGAAAAAGAAGCAACTGAAGTACCTGTCTGTTACTTCATTAAAAATGGAGTTCTTATGAGAAAATGGAGACCTCTCGAAGTACCTGCTAGTGACAAATGGTCAGTAAAATATCAGATTGTGGTTCCGAAACCTTACAGACAGGAAATACTTAGTTTGGCCCATGCAACTCCTATGGCTGGTCATTTAGGGATAAATAAAACGTATCACAAGATCTTGACTCACTTCTATTGGCCAAAAATCAAAAGTGATGTATGCAAGTTTTGTAGATCTTGTCATACTTGTCAAATGGTAGGAACACCAAATCAAAAGATACCTAAAGCTCATCTGCAACCAATTCCTGCATTTGACGAACCATTCAGTAGAACTATGGGAGATTGTGTTAGTCCCTTACCAAAGACCAAGTCAGGTAACCAAAATTTGTTGGACATCAAGTGTGTGTCAACAAGTTTTCCAAAGGCAATTCCGTTGCGGAATTTTATTCAATTTGGCCTTCTCAAATTTGATCAGTCTGGTCAAAGGTCAAATTTTGAGTCTGGAATGTTCCAGCTTGTTACACTTGAATTTGGCATTCAGCAGTTCAAGTCAAAAGTGAAACTATGGTTTCACCAAATTGTACTAGAGAGAATTTATAAGTCCTGTAATAAAGTCCATTCTCTCTTGCGCATTCTGCAGAATTTTCTTCAATTAAGATTGTATGACCCTTACAAAGTAAAGAAGAAAATGAATGAGTTAAATTATAATAATTAGTACTCTGGTCTAAGTAAATTAATGGAGTACTACTATTTTGAAAGAAATAGCCAAGTAAATTATGCAAATAATTTAGTTGTACCTGTCCCACCAACTAAGGATTTGAATGAAGGAATTCAGTTGGATTCTACGGATCTTAGAGCAACAAGTCTTCGGAATTCGGAAGTTATGGAAAATCTGGACCAGAAAGTTTCTCATTTACAAAATCAAGAAAAAAGTGAACTTAAACAATTATTTTCTGAACATGAGCACTTGTTTCCAGATGTGCCTACAAGGACAAACAAAATTTTTCATGACGTTGAAATAGTAGATTCGAAACCCATGAAACAACACCCATACAGAATGAATCCTTTTAAACAGGAATACATGAAAAAACAGATTCTGTATTTACTGGAAAATGATTTTATAGAGCCCAGTAAGAGTGATTGGAGTTCACCGTGCATTCTTGTTCCGAATGGAACAAGGATTCTTGTTCGGCATTTGTGACTCCAGATGGACTCTACCAGTATAAAGTAATGCCATTTGGGATGAAGGGTCTCCAAGTACTTTCCAACGCCGTATAAATATGATGACTTCTGGTCTAGACAATTGTGATGCTTATATTGATGTCATCATCTACAACAACACCTGGAAAGAACATCTAGCCACGATTCGGAAGTTCTTCGACAGACTCACGGATGCAAATTTGACTATTAATTTATCTAAAAGTGAGTTCTGCCGTGCGTGTGTTACTTTTCTAGGACATATTGTGGGACATGGTCAAATTAAACCTATAGATGCTAATGTCAAGGCTATTTCTGAATTTCCTGTGCCTGTTAGTAAAAAACAGCTGATGCGATTTTTGGGTATGGCTGGGTACTATCGCAAATTTTTTCTAATTTTTCTGATATTGTTGAACCTCTGACAAACTTGTTGAGAAAGAAAAACAAGTTTCTTTGGACTGGAAAATGTCAAGAGGCTTTCGATAGATTAAAAGCCATACTTAAAAGTGCACCAGTTTTAACAGCTCCAGATTTCAGTCAACCATTCAAACTGTCTGTGGATGCAAGTGATGTTGGGGTTGGAGCAGTTTTGCTTCAAGATGACAAAAATGGTGTTGAACACCCAGTGTGTTACTTCTCTAAGAAATTAAATAAACACCAAAGAAACTATTCAACAATCGAGAAGGAATGCTTGGCTTTAATGCTAGCATTACAGCATTTTGAAGTTTATGTTAGCTCGGCTCCTTCTCCGGTTGTTGTGTTTAGTGATCACAATCGCCTTACTTTCATCAGCAGAATGAAAAATAAAAATGAAAGACTGTTGAGATGGAGTTTATTTTTGCAAGAGTACAATCTTGACATCAGGCACATTAAAGGAAAAGATAATTTAACTGCAGATGCACTTTCCCGTGTATAGAAATGTCATTTTCATATACACCTTTCTGTAGACTCATAAGAGTTCTTCTTATGTAATTTTATTTTACCTCATCTATAATTTACATCTGGTAAAAAAGAAAGCTTTATTACATAAATCTTTCTTTTTTCTTTATGGGGGAAAGTGTTACGACCCTGTAGTTAAATTACATATGTGTTAAAATTTAAATTCTTCTAATTCTTTGTTTCATTTTTATGTTATTTTTATACCACTAAATGTTATTATTATTATTATGATGATGATTATGTTTGCATGGGTCTAATAGTTTGTTAGAAACATCGTATTTATTTAAAACGTAAATGTGACTCGTGTAAGCACGATTTTTGCATGACGGTATTTTGTATCAAGTAAACAGTGAGAAAGAGCTATGTAAATGATTGGCTGTGACCACGTTATTACTTGTTTACGCTTTTGTAATACCCAGATGTAATTTCGAAATCACACGTGTCCTTCATGCATGTGTACATGAAATGACGCATTAGCTTGTTTTAAATGCTCAGTTACCTGTAAGAAATGTCTAGTCAGAGTCATAGTCATAGTCGTAGTCAGTCATACTTGAGAGTCACATCATAAGATCTTGTAGAGTTTCTAATACCTTAAGGAAAAGGTATTTCTGTGCTGGAAAGAGGTGTTTGTTCATTCGTACATATTAAGAACAACATGCGTGTTGTTAGTGGTGGTAGCTGTACTTCATCTACTTTCTAAATAATTGTTTTCCCTGGAGAACAACTCTACTGGCTTTGGACAAAGACATTTGTTGAAATTATTTCTAAATTGGAGCAGAACAATACAATTCGTGATTTACAGTGAAAATTCTGGACATTTTGTGTTAGCTTTCGTCTGACGTCATCATCCGCCATCTTGGAACGGAACTGAGATTCAGACTGTATCAATTTAGAACTGTTTATTCACAGGACTTATGTGTTTTCACAACTTTAGAACATATATTTGGATCTTCTTCGTAAATCGTAAGTCTTGTTTCATATATTTACCTTTTGGCCGTGTTTTCTAGGGAAATAAATTATCTTTGTTAAAATTTACAAAGCTTGTTGTAGTCACTCTTTCTTTGTGTTACTTTGAACAAGCCGATACGTAACATAAAGAAATTGGGGGCTCGTCCGGGATCGATATATGAAATTGGCTGTTATATGAAATTGGCTAAAAATTGAAATTTAAATTCCCCTAGTTCAAATCCCATTTTATTTGAAATCTTAGTGAAAACAACAGGCTTTAAGAATGTCAGAAGTGGAGAGTTTTCTTTCTAGTCCAACTCAACAACAGTTGGATAGTTTGAAGAAGGATGAGTTGCTTGAACTTGCCAGAAAGTACGATCTTTCTGAAGCAAAAGCTTCCTTGACAAAGCAAGAAATCAAAAAGATTTTAATTAAATTTTTGGTAGGACAGAATGTTTTTGACCAAAGTGTTTTGGCATCTGTCAGTAAGTCTATGACAGACTCTGACAGTAAGAAATTAGAACTAAAAATAAAAAAAATGGAAATAGAGTTAAGGAAGCTCGAGCTTCAGAGTCAGAATGAACAAATGAAATTACAATTAGAAGAAAGGGAAAAAGAAAGACAAATGCAATTAGAAGAAAGGGAAAAACAAAGACATATGCAATTAGAAGAAAGGGAAAAACAAAGACAAATAGAAGAAAGGGAAAAAGAAAGGCAAATGGAATTACAAAAGGAACAAATGCAATTTGAAGAAAGGGAAAGAGAGAAGCAGATGCCAATTAAAATGAAACAATTGGATCTGGCAAGTGACAGGCACGATTCCACTTCCCGTGCAAATTCAAATTTTAACATTTTAGGAAATACCAAGCTAGTTCCCCCTTTTAGTGAAAAGGAAGTAGACAAATATTTTATTCTTTTTGTAAAAGTTGCTGAGAATTCGAAATGGCCAAGAGAGTATTGGACTCAATTATTTCAGAGTGTACTTTGTGGCAAGGCCAGAGATATCTATATATCTCTGTCAGTACAACAAAGTTCTGATTACGATTTGGTTAAGGAATGCATCTTGACGGGTTCTGCATTAGTCCCTGAGGCTTATCGGCAAAAGTTCAGAAACTATAGGAAAGATGCTAGACAAACTTATGTTGAATTTGCTAGAGAAAAAGAACAGTTATTCAAAAGATGGTGCTTAGCCAAGAAAATCGAACATGATTTTGAAAGTCTTGAACAATTAATATTTCTTGAAGAGTTCAAGAACTGTGTCCATAGTGACATTAAGAATCATCTTGAAGAGCATAAGTTTGAAACCTTGGAAAAAGCTGCTATTGCTGCTGATGAATATTCCTTAACTCATAAAGTTCCTGCTGTAAGCAAATATTTCACTCAGCAGTCTACTGATAGAAAGGTGTTTCAACCAAATACGACTCTCAGTAAAACTCAATCTGGCACAAATTCTAAAAATCAAGCCTCTGAGAGACTTGATTCAAATTCCTTGTCTGTTCCTACGTGTACCTATTGTAAGAAAAAAAGGACACGTCATTTCTGATTGCTTCAAATTGAAATATAGGCATCAGAATCAAGATAGACCTATCCCAAATGCTCTTATTGCTAAGAGGTCAAGGTCACGGTCATGTATTGAAAACCAATACATTTGTTGGGTTTGAAAAACCTCAGTCTGATTGTGTTATGGAGAATTTTGAACCATTCTTGTCGAAGGTGATTTGGCCAATCCTATCCCTATTAAAATTTTAAGGGATACAGGAGCTTCTCAGAGTCTTTTAGTTTCAGGTATTTTGCCTTCTTCTGAGAAGACCTGTTCTAATGAGAGTGTTCTCATTCAGGGAGTAGAGTGCGGCTTTGTTAATGTTCCTCTCCATTCTGTTAATTTGTCATCAGACTTAGTTTCAGGACCAGTGACAGTCGGAGTAGTGTGTATTTTACCCGTTGAGGGCATTCATTTGTTGCTAGGCAATGACTTAGCTGGAGACAAGGTTGTGGTTAATCCACTTGCAACTGACAAGTCTTCTTTGGATCAGAAAGTCGATCCTATTGAAAAAGAAATCCCTGATTTATTCCCAGCTTGTGCAGTTACCAGAGCTTTGGCAAAGAAAGCTCTTGAGAATGATTTTGATAAGGAATGCATTCCTTTAGCTGACACATGTATTGGTCAGGCTTTTGATGCGGTCACTTTCACTTCTACTTTGGATCAGTCAAAAGGTATTGATCATAGTGATCCTCTTTTGAATACTCATTCTCTTTTATCTGATCAGGGTGATAAACGACAATCACTTGTCGTCGAACAGGAGAAGGATCCTGAGATCTCCTGTTTGTTTCAGCGGGCCGTTAGTGAAAAAGAAGCAACTGAAGTACCTGTCTGTTACTTCATTAAAAATGGAGTTCTTATGAGAAAATGGAGACCTCTCGAAGTACCTGCTAGTGACAAATGGTCAGTAAAATATCAGATTGTGGTTCCGAAACCTTACAGACAGGAAATACTTAGTTTGGCCCATGCAACTCCTATGGCTGGTCATTTAGGGATAAATAAAACGTATCACAAGATCTTGACTCACTTCTATTGGCCAAAAATCAAAAGTGATGTATGCAAGTTTTGTAGATCTTGTCATACTTGTCAAATGGTAGGAACACCAAATCAAAAGATACCTAAAGCTCATCTGCAACCAATTCCTGCATTTGACGAACCATTCAGTAGAACTATGGGAGATTGTGTTAGTCCCTTACCAAAGACCAAGTCAGGTAACCAAAATTTGTTGGACATCAAGTGTGTGTCAACAAGTTTTCCAAAGGCAATTCCGTTGCGGAATTTTATTCAATTTGGCCTTCTCAAATTTGATCAGTCTGGTCAAAGGTCAAATTTTGAGTCTGGAATGTTCCAGCTTGTTACACTTGAATTTGGCATTCAGCAGTTCAAGTCAAAAGTGAAACTATGGTTTCACCAAATTGTACTAGAGAGAATTTATAAGTCCTGTAATAAAGTCCATTCTCTCTTGCGCATTCTGCAGAATTTTCTTCAATTAAGATTGTATGACCCTTACAAAGTAAAGAAGAAAATGAATGAGTTAAATTATAATAATTAGTACTCTGGTCTAAGTAAATTAATGGAGTACTACTATTTTGAAAGAAATAGCCAAGTAAATTATGCAAATAATTTAGTTGTACCTGTCCCACCAACTAAGGATTTGAATGAAGGAATTCAGTTGGATTCTACGGATCTTAGAGCAACAAGTCTTCGGAATTCGGAAGTTATGGAAAATCTGGACCAGAAAGTTTCTCATTTACAAAATCAAGAAAAAAGTGAACTTAAACAATTATTTTCTGAACATGAGCACTTGTTTCCAGATGTGCCTACAAGGACAAACAAAATTTTTCATGACGTTGAAATAGTAGATTCGAAACCCATGAAACAACACCCATACAGAATGAATCCTTTTAAACAGGAATACATGAAAAAACAGATTCTGTATTTACTGGAAAATGATTTTATAGAGCCCAGTAAGAGTGATTGGAGTTCACCGTGCATTCTTGTTCCGAATGGAACAAGGATTCTTGTTCGGCATTTGTGACTCCAGATGGACTCTACCAGTATAAAGTAATGCCATTTGGGATGAAGGGTCTCCAAGTACTTTCCAACGCCGTATAAATATGATGACTTCTGGTCTAGACAATTGTGATGCTTATATTGATGTCATCATCTACAACAACACCTGGAAAGAACATCTAGCCACGATTCGGAAGTTCTTCGACAGACTCACGGATGCAAATTTGACTATTAATTTATCTAAAAGTGAGTTCTGCCGTGCGTGTGTTACTTTTCTAGGACATATTGTGGGACATGGTCAAATTAAACCTATAGATGCTAATGTCAAGGCTATTTCTGAATTTCCTGTGCCTGTTAGTAAAAAACAGCTGATGCGATTTTTGGGTATGGCTGGGTACTATCGCAAATTTTTTCTAATTTTTCTGATATTGTTGAACCTCTGACAAACTTGTTGAGAAAGAAAAACAAGTTTCTTTGGACTGGAAAATGTCAAGAGGCTTTCGATAGATTAAAAGCCATACTTAAAAGTGCACCAGTTTTAACAGCTCCAGATTTCAGTCAACCATTCAAACTGTCTGTGGATGCAAGTGATGTTGGGGTTGGAGCAGTTTTGCTTCAAGATGACAAAAATGGTGTTGAACACTCAGTGTGTTACTTCTCTAAGAAATTAAATAAACACCAAAGAAACTATTCAACAATCGAGAAGGAATGCTTGGCTTTAATGCTAGCATTACAGCATTTTGAAGTTTATGTTAGCTCGGCTCCTTCTCCGGTTGTTGTGTTTAGTGATCACAATCGCCTTACTTTCATCAGCAGAATGAAAAATAAAAATGAAAGACTGTTGAGATGGAGTTTATTTTTGCAAGAGTACAATCTTGACATCAGGCACATTAAAGGAAAAGATAATTTAACTGCAGATGCACTTTCCCGTGTATAGAAATGTCATTTTCATATACACCTTTCTGTAGACTCATAAGAGTTCTTCTTATGTAATTTTATTTTACCTCATCTATAATTTACATCTGGTAAAAAAGAAAGCTTTATTACATAAATCTTTCTTTTTTCTTTATGGGGGAAAGTGTTACGACCCTGTAGTTAAATTACATATGTGTTAAAATTTAAATTCTTCTAATTCTTTGTTTCATTTTTATGTTATTTTTATACCACTAAATGTTATTATTATTATTATGATGATGATTATGTTTGCATGGGTCTAATAGTTTGTTAGAAACATCGTATTTATTTAAAACGTAAATGTGACTCGTGTAAGCACGATTTTTGCATGACGGTATTTTGTATCAAGTAAACAGTGAGAAAGAGCTATGTAAATGATTGGCTGTGACCACGTTATTACTTGTTTACGCTTTTGTAATACCCAGATGTAATTTCGAAATCACACGTGTCCTTCATGCATGTGTACATGAAATGACGCATTAGCTTGTTTTAAATGCTCAGTTACCTGTAAGAAATGTCTAGTCAGAGTCATAGTCATAGTCGTAGTCAGTCATACTTGAGAGTCACATCATAAGATCTTGTAGGGTTTCTAATACCTTAAGGAAAAGGTATTTCTGTGCTGGAAAGAGGTGTTTGTTCATTCGTACATATTAAGAACAACATGCGTGTTGTTAGTGGTGGTAGCTGTACTTCATCTACTTTCTAAATAATTGTTTTCCCTGGAGAACAACTCTACTGGCTTTGGACAAAGACATTTGTTGAAATTATTTCTAAATTGGAGCAGAACAATACAATTCGTGATTTACAGTGAAAATTCTGGACATTTTGTGTTAGCTTTCGTCTGACGTCATCATCCGCCATCTTGGAACGGAACTGAGATTCAGACTGTATCAATTTAGAACTGTTTATTCACAGGACTTATGTGTTTTCACAACTTTAGAACATATATTTGGATCTTCTTCGTAAATCGTAAGTCTTGTTTCATATATTTACCTTTTGGCCGTGTTTTCTAGGGAAATAAATTATCTTTGTTAAAATTTACAAAGCTTGTTGTAGTCACTCTTTCTTTGTGTTACTTTGAACAAGCCGATACGTAACATAAAGAAATTGGGGGCTCGTCCGGGATCGATATATGAAATTGGCTGTTATATGAAATTGGCTAAAAATTGAAATTTAAATTCCCCTAGTTCAAATCCCATTTTATTTGAAATCTTAGTGAAAACAACAGGCTTTAAGAATGTCAGAAGTGGAGAGTTTTCTTTCTAGTCCAACTCAACAACAGTTGGATAGTTTGAAGAAGGATGAGTTGCTTGAACTTGCCAGAAAGTACGATCTTTCTGAAGCAAAAGCTTCCTTGACAAAGCAAGAAATCAAAAAGATTTTAATTCAATTTTTGGTAGGACAGAATGTTTTTGACCAAAGTGTTTTGGCATCTGTCAGTAAGTCTATGACAGACTCTGACAGTAAGAAATTAGAACTAAAAATAAAAAAAATGGAAATAGAGTTAAGGAAGCTCGAGCTTCAGAGTCAGAATGAACAAATGAAATTACAATTAGAAGAAAGGGAAAAAGAAAGACAAATGCAATTAGAAGAAAGGGAAAAACAAAGACATATGCAATTAGAAGAAAGGGAAAAACAAAGACAAATAGAAGAAAGGGAAAAAGAAAGGCAAATGGAATTACAAAAGGAACAAATGCAATTTGAAGAAAGGGAAAGAGAGAAGCAGATGCCAATTAAAATGAAACAATTGGATCTGGCAAGTGACAGGCACGATTCCACTTCCCGTGCAAATTCAAATTTTAACATTTTAGGAAATACCAAGCTAGTTCCCCCTTTTAGTGAAAAGGAAGTAGACAAATATTTTATTCTTTTTGTAAAAGTTGCTGAGAATTCGAAATGGCCAAGAGAGTATTGGACTCAATTATTTCAGAGTGTACTTTGTGGCAAGGCCAGAGATATCTATATATCTCTGTCAGTACAACAAAGTTCTGATTACGATTTGGTTAAGGAATGCATCTTGACGGGTTCTGCATTAGTCCCTGAGGCTTATCGGCAAAAGTTCAGAAACTATAGGAAAGATGCTAGACAAACTTATGTTGAATTTGCTAGAGAAAAAGAACAGTTATTCAAAAGATGGTGCTTAGCCAAGAAAATCGAACATGATTTTGAAAGTCTTGAACAATTAATATTTCTTGAAGAGTTCAAGAACTGTGTCCATAGTGACATTAAGAATCATCTTGAAGAGCATAAGTTTGAAACCTTGGAAAAAGCTGCTATTGCTGCTGATGAATATTCCTTAACTCATAAAGTTCCTGCTGTAAGCAAATATTTCACTCAGCAGTCTACTGATAGAAAGGTGTTTCAACCAAATACGACTCTCAGTAAAACTCAATCTGGCACAAATTCTAAAAATCAAGCCTCTGAGAGACTTGATTCAAATTCCTTGTCTGTTCCTACGTGTACCTATTGTAAGAAAAAAAGGACACGTCATTTCTGATTGCTTCAAATTGAAATATAGGCATCAGAATCAAGATAGACCTATCCCAAATGCTCTTATTGCTAAGAGGTCAAGGTCACGGTCATGTATTGAAAACAATACATTTGTTGGGTTTGAAAAACCTCAGTCTGATTGTGTTATGGAGAATTTTGAACCATTCATGTCGAAGGGTTCTATATCACTCTTGGGTGATTTGGCCAATCCTATCCCTATTAAAATTTTAAGGGATACAGGAGCTTCTCAGAGTCTTTTAGTTTCAGGTATTTTGCCTTCTTCTGAGAAGACCTGTTCTAATGAGAGTGTTCTCATTCAGGGAGTAGAGTGCGGCTTTGTTAATGTTCCTCTCCATTCTGTTAATTTGTCATCAGACTTAGTTTCAGGACCAGTGACAGTCGGTGTAGTGTGTACTTTACCCGTTGAGGGCATTCATTTGTTGCTAGGCAATGACTTAGCTGGAGACAAGGTTGTGGTTAATCCACTTGTAACTGACAAGCCTTCTTTGGATCAGAAAGTCGATCCTATTGAAAAAGAAATCCCTGATTTATTCCCAGCTTGTGCAGTTACCAGAGCTTTGGCAAAGAAAGCTCTTGAGAATGATTTTGATAAGGAATGCATTCCTTTAGCTGACACATGTATTGGTCAGGCTTTTGATGCGGTCACTTTCACTTCTACTTTGGATCAGTCAAAAGGTATTGATCATAGTGATCCTCTTTTGAATACTCATTCTCTTTTATCTGATCAGGGTGATAAACGACAATCACTTGTCGTCGAACAGGAGAAGGATCCTGAGATCTCCTGTTTGTTTCAGCGGCCGTTAGTGAAAAAGAAGCAACTGAAGTACCTGTCTGTTACTTCATTAAAAATGGAGTTCTTATGAGAAAATGGAGACCTCTCGAAGTACCTGCTAGTGACAAATGGTCAGTAAAATATCAGATTGTGGTTCCGAAACCTTACAGACAGGAAATACTTAGTTTGGCCCATGCAACTCCTATGGCTGGTCATTTAGGGATAAATAAAACGTATCACAAGATCTTGACTCACTTCTATTGGCCAAAAATCAAAAGTGATGTATGCAAGTTTTGTAGATCTTGTCATACTTGTCAAATGGTAGGAAAACCAAATCAAAAGATACCTAAAGCTCATCTGCAACCAATTCCTGCATTTGACGAACCATTCAGTAGAACTATGGGAGATTGTGTTAGTCCCTTACCAAAGACCAAGTCAGGTAACCAAAATTTGTTGGACATCAAGTGTGTGTCAACAAGTTTTCCAAAGGCAATTCCGTTGCGGAATTTTATTCAATTTGGCCTTCTCAAATTTGATCAGTCTGGTCAAAGGTCAAATTTTGAGTCTGGAATGTTCCAGCTTGTTACACTTGAATTTGGCATTCAGCAGTTCAAGTCAAAAGTGAAACTATGGTTTCACCAAATTGTACTAGAGAGAATTTATAAGTCCTGTAATAAAGTCCATTCTCTCTTGCGCATTCTGCAGAATTTTCTTCAATTAAGATTGTATGACCCTTACAAAGTAAAGAAGAAAATGAATGAGTTAAATTATAATAATTAGTACTCTGGTCTAAGTAAATTAATGGAGTACTACTATTTTGAAAGAAATAGCCAAGTAAATTATGCAAATAATTTAGTTGTACCTGTCCCACCAACTAAGGATTTGAATGAAGGAATTCAGTTGGATTCTACGGATCTTAGAACAACAAGTCTTCGGAATTCGGAAGTTATGGAAAATCTGGACCAGAAAGTTTCTCATTTACAAAATCAAGAAAAAAGTGAACTTAAACAATTATTTTCTGAACATGAGCACTTGTTTCCAGATGTGCCTACAAGGACAAACAAAATTTTTCATGACGTTGAAATAGTAGATTCGAAACCCATGAAACAACACCCATACAGAATGAATCCTTTTAAACAGGAATACATGAAAAAACAGATTCTGTATTTACTGGAAAATGATTTTATAGAGCCCAGTAAGAGTGATTGGAGTTCACCGTGCATTCTTGTTCCGAATGGAACAAGGATTCTTGTTCGGCATTTGTGACTCCAGATGGACTCTACCAGTATAAAGTAATGCCATTTGGGATGAAGGGTTCTCCAAGTACTTTCCAACGCCGTATAAATATGATGACTTCTGGTCTAGACAATTGTGATGCTTATATTGATGTCATCATCTACAACAACACCTGGAAAGAACATCTAGCCACGATTCGGAAGTTCTTCGACAGACTCACGGATGCAAATTTGACTATTAATTTATCTAAAAGTGAGTTCTGCCGTGCGTGTGTTACTTTTCTAGGACATATTGTGGGACATGGTCAAATTAAACCTATAGATGCTAATGTCAAGGCTATTTCTGAATTTCCTGTGCCTGTTAGTAAAAAACAGCTGATGCGATTTTTGGGTATGGCTGGGTACTATCGCAAATTTTTTCTAATTTTTCTGATATTGTTGAACCTCTGACAAACTTGTTGAGAAAGAAAAACAAGTTTCTTTGGACTGGAAAATGTCAAGAGGCTTTCGATAGATTAAAAGCCATACTTAAAAGTGCACCAGTTTTAACAGCTCCAGATTTCAGTCAACCATTCAAGCTGTCTGTGGATGCAAGTGATGTTGGGGTTGGAGCAGTTTTGCTTCAAGATGACAAAAATGGTGTTGAACACCCAGTGTGTTACTTCTCTAAGAAATTAAATAAACACCAAAGAAACTATTCAACAATCGAGAAGGAATGCTTGGCTTTAATGCTAGCATTACAGCATTTTGAAGTTTATGTTAGCTCGGCTCCTTCTCCGGTTGTTGTGTTTAGTGATCACAATCGCCTTACTTTCATCAGCAGAATGAAAAATAAAAATGAAAGACTGTTGAGATGGAGTTTATTTTTGCAAGAGTACAATCTTGACATCAGGCACATTAAAGGAAAAGATAATTTAACTGCAGATGCACTTTCCCGTGTATAGAAATGTCATTTTCATATACACCTTTCTGTAGACTCATAAGAGTTCTTCTTATGTAATTTTATTTTACCTCATCTATAATTTACATCTGGTAAAAAAGAAAGCTTTATTACATAAATCTTTCTTTTTTCTTTATGGGGGAAAGTGTTACGACCCTGTAGTTAAATTACATATGTGTTAAAATTTAAATTCTTCTAATTCTTTGTTTCATTTTTATGTTATTTTTATACCACTAAATGTTATTATTATTATGATGATGATTATGTTTGCATGGGTCTAATAGTTTGTTAGAAACATCGTATTTATTTAAAACGTAAATGTGACTCGTGTAAGCACGATTTTTGCATGACGGTATTTTGTATCAAGTAAACAGTGAGAAAGAGCTATGTAAATGATTGGCTGTGACCACGTTATTACTTGTTTACGCTTTTGTAATACCCAGATGTAATTTCGAAATCACACGTGTCCTTCATGCATGTGTACATGAAATGACGCATTAGCTTGTTTTAAATGCTCAGTTACCTGTAAGAAATGTCTAGTCAGAGTCATAGTCATAGTCGTAGTCAGTCATACTTGAGAGTCACATCATAAGATCTTGTAGGGTTTCTAATACCTTAAGGAAAAGGTATTTCTGTGCTGGAAAGAGGTGTTTGTTCATTCGTACATATTAAGAACAACATGCGTGTTGTTAATGGTGGTAGCTGTACTTCATCTACTTTCTAAATAATTATTTTCCCTGGAGAACAACTCTACTGGCTTTGGACAAAGACATTTGTTGAAATTATTTCTAAATTGGAGCAGAACAATACAATTCGTGATTTACAGTGAAAATTCTGGACATTTTTCGATAGCCTTCGTCTGACGTCATCATCCGCCATCTTGGAACGGAACTGAGATTCAGACTGTATCAATTTAGAACTGTTTATTCACAGGACTTATGTGTTTTCACAACTTTAGAACATATATTTGGATCTTCTTCGTAAATCGTAAGTCTTGTTTCATATATTTACCTTTTGGCCGTGTTTTCTAGGGAAATAAATTATCTTTGTTAAAATTTACAAAGCTTGTTGTAGTCACTCTTTCTTTGTGTTACTTTGAACGAGCCGATACGTAACAATTCAAACCAATAAAAACGCTATCATTAGAGTTACAATTTAGGAATATCTTCAAATTCCCATGTGAACATGAAAGTGTAGGATTCTGTCTTAATCCATTGAAATAATATACAAATATGGTTGGAGAAGTCAGTTACAACTTAAAACCGCTGTGCACCGTGATATTACGTCATGTTTTCTTGTATAAATTGAAACGTACTATTAGATAGATCATTTATTTATATAATTTAAAACCACGAAAAGCATTATAAATATATAATTGGCCAGACTAGTTCAGTATATAATTATTTACATTCTTAAAACAATAAAATGTTTGCTATTAAATATACTGCTGAGGAAACTATTTGAGAATATCATTCAAACCATAAATATAAACAAAGAGGTTCATTTAAGGATATCATTAATACCACTGTAAAATGCGAAAATATATAATTAAACAGGTTAGATCGTTTTACAATTACCACTAGAACAGCACAAAAAAACCATAATAGGTGACCAAATGACACTCTTTACATCCAGAAACATGCATTATTTGTCTGAGCCAGAAGTCCAACCACTCCCCCTTCAACGTCCCTTTATGCAGGTCTTGTTCTGTTAAATGTCAGTGAGGAATGTATTTTATGCTTTTTGCTGTGAAAATAAAAGCGAGAGTTATTATACTATGTACATTTAGTCATTGAATATATTTGAATTAGATTTGTTACGATGGATCAAGGTATCTAAACTTTAGACCGATCTGACCCTCTGAATCCACTGAGTTGGCCATTCATTTTCATGTTCTTATATGTGCAGAAACAGCGATGTATGGACGTAGAGGAATGTTATTAAATACATTGAGGATACATAAAAGAGGTGTGCTTTGTCTCATAGTTAGTATTGTTTGTAGAATATATTTGGATTGTGTATGCGTGATTTCGAATTATTTAACATAGCTTTAAAACATTTTCGGTCATATCTCTACAATATCTGCAGTGATGAAGTTTATAGTGATATCTAGCACTAGGGCATAATGCCAAAGGTATGTAGCATCATGTTCCACCCAGTCACATTATCCTAACACCAGGCCGACCAGTTCTAACACCATCTTTTTAATGCAGAGTGCCAAGGTAGGCAGCTCCCAGTGCCATAATTATGTCTTTGGTATGACTCGGCCGGGGTTCAAACCTATGACCTCCTGCATCCAAAGTGGATGTTCTGACCACTTGGAAAATATTCATCATTTTTATGTAATGGTAAAAACCTGTCACAGGAAAGTAATCTGGTATGCATTGAAACTTTGCGAAGAAGGAAAATGCGCCTCTCGGAGATGTTTATATCAATAGTGATACGGAATTATATGTCATTGTTTTAATTATAATATAATTTGTATTTAAGCAATTTGCGACTAGGACTGTATTATTTTAAATCCTTTAATTCAGTGACTAGTTACACTATCGTATGGTACATTACACTTCCTTTTGTTTTATCTCGTTCATTCATGACAATATCGATTGCTAAGGTGAAATCAAGAAGTAAGCAGGTCAAGAATTACACGCCCTTATGAATGGCGGTCACGTAAACAAAGCCGGTGATTCAAAGTGCAATTGTCCCATGGAAAAGTAATACAAGCTTTCTAGCATTTGATTATTTCAGTGAGATATAAAGATCAGAACAGGACTGTTTTGTTACGATTGTTTGAATTATATTGAAATAAAACGATTTCATTGTTCAAAAAATTTAGTGAGTTAGATTTGTTTATTTGAAATGCAAACGTAGACTATATAATGACAATATTCACTACATATTATATTCTTTTAGTTATACACAACATTATTAATAATCAGAGAGGAATGTGTGATTTACATGTTGTTGGATATAACAGACCTGATAAACTTTGATTTAAACAATCGGTACCTTGATGATTATGTGAATATATCCGATGTTTCGAATATCGAATTCAATCCGATTATGTAAGAATTTTCTGGACTTAAGTGATAGTCTGCGTTCATTGGATTACATTGAAGTAAAACCATTTCGATCAATAATTGTGTTAAACTCGGTGGCTTTATCACAGTAACAAATAACCACTACAGAAGCTTCGTTAGGATTACCTATATACTATCCCAGATATATAGCAAACTAATAGTTGGTTTCTAATAATAAATCTAACTGATCTATTATACTTGCATAATATCCAATAATGTCGCTTGCATAAATTTGCTCACATAATTCCGCATTTCGAAGATTCACGGGAACTTATTTTTATCTTCTCCAGCAAACATTTCCTTCACCCTTAGAATGCTATCTGTTCATTGTTATTTTCTGTCATTGTCTAATTAATTACGAATATTATTATAATTTACTGTCACTACTGGAATTAGCCAGGGAGTCTTTAATTGTGCTCTTACTGATTCATTTTATGTGGCAAATTGTGTATACCCATCTTATATTATCCAAAAATAAAATTGTCATGATAATAGGATGTAATCCTGCAATGGATTTTTCAGTTAAATTTAACAAAATTCTAACAAGCAATCATTTCAAATACAATTATTCTGCACAACCGACGACATTTCCCACGTCTCTCTTTCACACATTCACTATATTTACACACACACACACACACACACACACACACACA
>JAECUM010025589.1:0-22766 GCA_016617855.1 Megalonaias nervosa
TATATATATATATCATTTGTTTTCATTTCAGACATATAAGCATCATCTTTGTTTAAAGCAGTACTACAGTACCAGTTCCCCAGTTCCTTTCGACCTGAATATACGATGTACCTCTGTCAACTACCATATTGTCTTTCGTTAGTCATCGCACTAAGAAGGAAGAAATAAATAAGTCTTACTGTTAAGAAAATCGCACACGTGCTGCAAGTGCAGTATCCCAAACTTTCAGGGAACAAACTTTTCTTTCGTGATCAAAGCCTAAAGCTCAGTATCTCTAACGCTTATGGGAAACAATGAAAGTGCAATCGCTTCACGAGAGCGGGAAGTTTATGAATTGAGAGCACGCTCCAAATGCTTGGAACAAGTCACGTGATGCACCGCCCAGTGATACAGAGAACTACACTGATCGGATCTAGGCTATGGATAGCGTAATGCAAATACATTCTTAGCTTCTAGGTTTCGGATTATAGTCGCGTATACACTCAGTGCTTCTGCGACTGGTTGTGGCCCTAGGCGGGGCGACGGTCCCCTTAAGGGGGCGCATGGCCCTAGGCTGGGCCTAGTGTAATTTAAGGTATAGTCAATTTACCGTTCAGATTTGACCGTATATATTCCCTGTTTATTTATGCGCGGACGTAATTGAAGGCATCTTATTTTCTGTAGTGGTGCATAATTCGTGTTGGGTTTTTTTTTAAGTATTGAAGAGTGTTTTAAGGACTACCCTATATATATTTCCATCCATGTAAAGAAGTCAAGACGTGAAAACCTTATACCCGCTGTACAATTTTATTATTTGCCAATTGATGAGATTCAACAATTTTCGCATATACATGCCTAACCGAAAAGTTAATTATAGTGGATCTGCACTGTTCCATACATAGATCGTCTTTTGCAAATGATGCAGTTGTAAACAACTCTCTTGTTCTAGAATAGAAATATTTTGTGTGCTTTCTGCTGACGTCAGAGGGGAACACGTGACGAATGGATGGTAGAATTGGGTATCTCGGACATTGTTTTGCTCCGAAATGGTGCTGTACTGCAAGAAAAATCCCCCACAACAAAACAAAATGGATAGCTTTCTGGAACAGTTGAAGATATTTTACAATCTAGCTTCAAACATAGATTTTATTTTTCACATACTGACTGGCATAGACTTATTATTTAAAAATCAGTATAATTTCCAAGGATATTATTACATTTCCTTTCTTTGATACCCCTGCACACTTTGAAGGGACCCAATTTAAACCTACAGTCTAGCATACACAGCGTGCAATTACACACATGCATAGTGTGCAATTACACACATGCATAGTGTGCAGTTACACACATGCATAGTGTGCAGTTACACACATGCATAGTGTGCAATTACACACATGCATAGTGTGCAGTTACACACATGCATAGCTATTTATTTGCTTGGTGAGGATTATTAAGATTATTTTTTAAACACTTGTTTACTTTGGCAACAGTACGGTAATATTTTCATATTAATTAATTCATTTGATAGTCAATGACTGATGTAAATGATTTGATTTTTATCTAATTAATCAGATCAGCTGAGAGTGTTAAAGCAATTACTTATGTAAATAAATGTTTTGATAATTATTTTGATTTTTATCTAATGAAGCAGTTCAGCTGATAGTGTAAGATCAATGATGTAAATGTTTAATTAATCAATTTAGCTGACATCAGTGACTGGTGTAAATGATTTAATTAGCATCTAATTAATTAGTAGATACCGCTTCTTTCTTTTGATTATAATGTAGCATACGGATACTTTTTTTTCGGAAACTCGAAGATCATTAGATTAAGAATATATTTGATTCATTTTTATTTTTAATTGTAATTCAAATTCAATTTGACTCCGACATAACCGGTTATTTTTCTTGGACGTTTGATATTTTTTCTTGTTTATTAATGTTTCATGTTTAAATATAAGGAAGATATGTATATTTGTATCACATTGCCTAGAGGATGAAAGAAATTGTGATTGTATGAGCCAAATGATAATTACTTCTCTGATATATTAATTGAAACGTAAATGTTTAATTTAATTTCTCCCCTTCTCTCATGCAATATATCCATTGTAATAATGTTGATAACAAACACTGCAAGATGGTGGTGGTGGTGGTGCTGCTGCTGCTAATGATGATGATAAAGGTTGTGCTATTTTTCGTGATAGCGACGGCAACAACGATGATGATTTTCCGTTGTATTTCATATGCTATTCTGCTATTTTATTATTAAGAACTATAAAAAGGTCTCTGTTTCGATTTATCAGGCAATACACGACAAAGAGTCAGTCTTAGCGTTTATTACCACACCCCTATTGCAGCTGAATACATGTCCATTGTAGATTACAATGTAGATCGTACTCCATCTCTCTCTCTCTCTCTTTCTCTCTCACATGTCCATTGTAGATTACAATGTAGATCGTACTCCATCTCTCTCTCTCTCTCTTTCTCTCTCACATGTCCATTGTAGATTACAATGTAGATCGTACTCCATCTCTCTCTCTCTCTCTCTCTCTCTCTCTCTCTCTCTCTCTCTCTCTCTCTCTATATATATATATATATATATATATATATATATATATATATATCGTAACTTCAGTTACTAGCCATATACGAATATGTAGATTCAAATACTTGTTAACACATACACACATACACACACGCACACACAAATGTGTCTGTGTGTCTGTGTGTGTTAAAAAGTATTTGAAACTACATATTAGTATGTGTCTAGTAACTGAAGTTGTAGGATGGTTCATTTTTGAGAAATCTTGAACGCACAACGCATTTTCAACCAACATTCGCACATATCCCTCAACAATTCAGTTATAATGGTTTATACTTCAATGAATATGTAAAAAAGCCAAAATTGTTGTACTTTGTCCATTGATGATGAATTTCTTTTATCAGAAGCGTTAACTTAAAAATCAACATTTTCACTTTTTTAAAAAAAATGAAGCAAAGATTTGGCATTTTATTGAGAGTTAATTTCAAAATGATACTGATAATGATAGTCAAAGCTTTTATCGAACACTTGCCTGGTGTAAACGGCACAGGAACATAAAAACAAATGGACGATGCATTTTCTTCCATGTCCATTTCAATTACTCCGGCCAAAAGCCACAAATTTGATTTCGCTATAGGATTCATTTGTGTACAGGGCCTCTATCTCGATCTTTTTCATCCTGGCAACAATTTAATGGAATATAGACAATGCCAATATTGTATTATGGACCACGAATATATTATGATGTGTTTCTCCATTACAGCGTTATAAATAATTGAGCGTTAATTTTCGTGGATAAATAGTGTGTTGCTGGAAAATGCAAAGTGTTTATGACATCATCCATGTTTAATAGAATTATTATCATGAAGACTGGATTTTCATTTATTGTTTCCACTGCAATAGGTTAAATGAAATTCCCTTACGTACCTTGCCCTTATGTGGTATTCCAAGTTATCAAAGGGCAGGAAACGGGGGTTGGGCAGAAAAATAGCTGATTTGCACGCCCACATTCCCGAGTTTAATTTCATAAACAATGTCAAGAGAAAGTATATTTCCGTCCTGATGGAGTGCAATTTAAATTATTTAGTGTTAATTTTGCTTCATTGACGCCGCCGGAAAATTCAGTGTAATTCGATTTACACTAATATTGTTACCACGCCCAATATATATATATGTATATGCACAGATATATGGAACGTGATAGATAGATAGATATATGGAACGTTATCAACATTATCCCAAGTCTGTCCTCAAGAGGCAATCAGTAGTTTCCTTTATAGAAAAATGAGCAATGCCGCTGAATACAATACAAATATATAAACGGCTAAATTATAGCCGATTTCCGTTTGCGTCTGATTTCACAGCGCACATGAGATTTATTTTAAGGTAGCTTCTACGGAATTTTTCCAAAGGCACGAGATTACAATCAGATTTGTATTGCATGAGATTAATTCGCTGGGTGTATACTTGTGTTATAAAGACATTTAATTTTCATGGAAATCCAAAGATACACACCAATACACTGACCAGCAGAAAGAGTGCAAATATGTTAACCGTTTGAATGCAATTTAATAATGTACGTGTAGATCGCATATTTTATTTATTTGTTTAAAAAGGAACGAAAGCGAAAACTCAGCATACAAGGTAAAAGACCTTCGATATTCAAGGAATCTGTACAATATTAGATAGTATGGTTATGATTATTGCTATAGGCGTAAGTTTATATGTTGGCTTAAATAATGACATTTCATTCCAAATGGAAGTATAACAAAATCTAACCGCAAGCAATGCATATCCATTATTCAGACTGTATAAAATGCTACATCATTCGTTTCATTAACTTTGCAGGAGACATGGAAAGTGCCGGAAATGATTTCAGCGGTAGGTAGAGAGAGAACAAGCAGTTAGTTGACTTTTGGCCCTAACTAAGACAGACTTTTTAATCGCGTTAAGCCATACATAAGACCAGATGGAAATTTAATATGGGAGTGTCACTATGGGACATAAGGCATATCTAGCATGGCAATGGCGCTGTGTCACACTCAAGGACATGTCGCGATAAATGTTTTGGTTATAGGTCTAAAAAAATGGCACTGTAGCGGCAAGAGAAAACATATGGACTATGCGACCAAATTCTTAGGTATGATTCTATAATTAGCTTGAATTTTTAGAGTTTGGAAAGTACAATGGTTGTTTCAGTTCTATTGTATAGACGTTTAAGAAGCCTGGCCTGAAACTTTATCGAGAGCAAACACTGAGCTCTCGCTATATTCACTTTTAGTGCATGATATTAATCATATTATGAAAGTATGATATTATGTTTGGATGTTCGTCTGAACACTCTAACCCTTTTCTCACCTTACACCTAACTTGCTATAGTATATCGGTAATAGGCTGTAATTGTTTGGAATCATAGGGATAAAATGAAATGTTAAAAATGCCCATAGGTTTCAAATAACTGCTATCCAAAGCCAACTCATGGACTATCCATAATCCCCACATTTACTGTCCATCGTTTATAATACAAGAAATTTATATTTTTAAAAACAAAGGCAAATCCTCCTAAAGTTCATGTCTTTCTTTCATGGCGCAATAAATTCATTTTTCAAAACAAATTTCTTTTTTGCATGGTGAAACAAATTTATGTTTCGGAAAACAAAGTTCGCCTTTAAAAATCACTCACATTATCTAACAACAGATTCCCAGTGTTTTAAAAAAAGAGTTCATATTTTCTTTCTTTCATGGTGCAACAAATTGATATTATTCATATTTGACATAAACAACGGTACTGTTTTATTTCTTTTATGGTACAACATTTATAAACAATATCTACTCCTTGATGGCGAAACAAATCGACATTTAAAAAAAATCATGTTTTCTCTCTCATGGTAAACACATTCACATTTTAAAAGTTACAAAGTTAAAGTTTTCTTTCATGCTAGAAACAAAATTTGCATTAACGGAAACAGAAAAGTTCATGTTTTTTCCTTTCATGGTACAACCAATCACATTTTTGTAAAAAAAAAATAAAAGTAAAGCAAAGTTCATGTTTTTCTTTCGTGGTCCAAACAGGTTAACGTGTTAGTTAAATTTCAGAAACAAACTTCATGGATACTCTTTCAAGGTAGAGCAAATTCAAGTTTCCAATAAAAATGTTAATTTTCTCTTCCATTAGATAAACCTCTCAAAATCCAAAGGTCATGCTCCGTTTGCATGGCGAGACAAAATTCATAGTGTAACAGATTCGCATTTCAAAACTCAAAGTTCGTGTTTTGTTTCATGGTGCAACAAAGTCACGTTAGAAAAAAAAAAACATAATTCATGTTTACTCTTTACGTTACAGCGAATCCACATTTCAAAACTGAGGTAATGTTTTCTCTGTTATGGTACAACAAAATCACATTTTGAAAAAAGCTATTTTTTTTTCTTTCACTGAACAATAAATTCACATTTCGCCCCAAAACAAAGTTATTTTCTATTCTTTAATTATGTAACAAATTCACATTAAAAAAAACAACCCCCCCCCAAAAAAAAACCAAAGCCCGTCTTTCTTCATGATACAACATATTCACATAAAAACATTGTTTAAGTTTTCCTTTTTCATGGTACAGAATATTCCGCTTAATAATTTGATTTCCCTAATTCACTTCATTCACTTTAAGTAATTATAAAGTTCTCATGAAATTTTTCAGTAATTAAATCAGCTAAACATTCGCATTAAAGTGCTGTTATAAAAACGTTACTGCTTGTTAGATAATCGCATAATTCATTTCCGCACACTGGCACCGATAGTATATTTCGTCTTTAAATTAAAGTCAGTGCTACATATAGAAGGACAGAATACACAGGACATGGGGCTTAGCGCTCACCATTTACGTGACACTCACAATATGCATCTTTAATTAAACAGTACTAAATAATAAAAGAAAGATGTGATGATGGAGTAAGACAAAAATAAAAATTGGTTGAGTGGTCCAGAACTCGCCATTTCCATACTGGTGATCATGATCACTTTTGACCTTATCATTAAATACAGTGCCATATATGAAAGGATAGGATGCGCAAACTGAGTAACAAACAATGGTCACAAGAAATTATGTGTTGGATAGTAAATGTGGTGTGCTGGATAGTACACATCCGGGTGCTACATAGTAGATAACTGGGTTTTGGTACCTCCAAGCTGCGGGTGGAAGAGTAAATGAGAGGTGCTCGACAGTACATAACTAAGTTCTGGGTAGTAGATAAGAGGGTGTTGGTCACTCCAAATGCCGTGACGGATGGTATAGTGTGTTATTGGATAGTATATAAATGAATATTTTCACTCAAAAGGGTGTGTTGATGGCATAGTGCGGGTGTTGCATAGTAGGTCACTGGTTATTAATAAGCCAAAGTGTATGTTGAACCTATGAATGGTTTTAATATTAAATGTTCTCTTGTCGCCATATAGACCACACAAAAAAAAAATTAAACCGATGGACATTTAACATTACGGTTTCCTTATCGCTATACAGGCCTATATAAAAAAGTGTTGCTTGTATACAAAGTGCTATGTTTTATTTTTTATTGTTTTTTTCTTATAATATTTTCGGCTATAAATACAAATGTATAAATACACCAATATGCGTGGTTTAGGCTCGCCAAAATATATGTTACTTCTGTTTAATTCGTGTCCTGGGAAATAAAACTAAGTGATTGGAAGTAACGGGGCTGAAATATAGATGATGAATAACTAAAAGAAGAAACCGGCTATAGCCTGCATGTCTAGTCCGTCACAGAGTAAACACTTCAGTCTGGGTTGCCGACGGAAGTAGGAAGAGACGGACCTATGGTGGTGATTGGGGGGGGGGGTATACGCACACGGACACCAGTGGAGTCGCAATGTCGAGCTTTAGCCAAGATAGTCTTATAAAAAAGAGCTTAGGTGATGTATTACTCTTCTGAGGAATCTAGCAAATGTACTCTAGTTCTCAAAGCCAGAGTTAACTACTGTAACGAATTTTAGTCTTTTACCTGTAAATGACAAACTTCCGCTTTTTTGTCTGGCTACTTTGCCAGGAAAGAAATTCAAAATGGCAACACAAGCTAAAGAAAGCGCAGAGGAACCATTGCCAGTGTAGGAATTCAAAAACGAAAGGCATTAGAATAAGAAAAATGACATTGACACGTGTTTTGAAATCTCATTATGATTCTCATTCACCTAAATATACCCCAAAAGGAAGTGTCTCTATGTCTTGATTTTTGTTTTTATGGGTATGGATACGATAATGAACACACTCAAGCACACATACACATGTTTTACAATGCAGAGATTTATTGTTTGTTTCAGCTGGCAATCGTTTGACTAGCATATTTTTTTTCCAAGAGATCTGGGCGGGCTCTGAAACGGATGATGGGTTTTATAAAAGAAAAAAAGAATCATAGACCTGTCAGCATCAGCTGTATCTGCCTTACACCTTTCCCACGACTAAGTTGCTGCAGTCATAGATGCCCTATCGATAGGATTGGGATGACCAGACCTATTCATCAGCATAACAAGGATAACCACGGCTGTTCATTAGCAAAGCATATATACAATCAATGCATTTTATGCTGACCCCATGTGAACTAGTATTAATTTTTAGGACCGCTCCGGTGACCTAGTGGTTAGAGCGTCCGCCTCGGATGCGGGAGGTCGTGAGTTCTATCCCCGGCCGAGTTATACCAAAGACTTACAAAAATGGTACTAACATCTGCCTTGTTTGGCGCTCAGCATTAAGAGGTTAGTGTTAGGACTGGTCGGCCTGGTGTCAGGATAATATGACAGGGTGGGACATCATGACTGGGTGGGACATCATGCTACATGTCTGCGACATGATGCCCCAATGCTAGACATCACTATAAACTGCCACACTGCATACATCGTAGCAATATGACTGAAAAATTGTTACCTTAAAAATCCAAATCACACACACACACACACACACACACACACACACACACACACACATTAATTTTTAGTATACTGCAAATTTGATGATAAAAATGGCTGCTAAGTGTTTCGTTATGACGATTTGAATTAGTGCATGTTGTATAGTGGTGCAGTCGGATAGGTGTTCGACATTATGCCTGATTTCTAGCAAACATTTAAAGCACGTTATGCTCGCATTTTTGCCAGTCGGCGGTCCGTCGGTATTGACACGTGACTTTGTTTGAGTGACCTACGGCTAAATACACCAAATTAATATCTGCTTATTATAAGGGTTAACACATGGTCAGCGAATTTCAGGACCATGGGCAGTGTCGTTGTAACAGTCAGTTTACATAGGTTATGTGTACGTTTGCTTAAAACAAAATCAATGTCAGTGTCGTAATTGGAATGTTCCGTTGTAACGGTCAAACTTAATACTGTGTAAGTTCATACTGAGCGACTTTTCATTGTGAAGTGAATATTACGCTATAACGATTGACGCTTGAACGGTCAAACTTAATAAAATAACGAATTACCTTGTATTGCTAAAACTTAATAATAACAAATGACGTTGTAACGGTCAAACTTAATAATAACAAATGACTTTGTAACAGTCAAACTCAATAATAACGAATGACGTTGTAACGAGAACTGGTTGTAACATGGTCACAAATTATAAATTTGTAAACACCATTAGCGTTATGTGCTTACGTGAATAAGCGATTCTGATTCTCATTCCGATTCTTGCCAAAAATTCGACAGTTCAAGTTTATTAGGTCTAGACTTAATATTTCCACTTACGTTGGTGATATTGGGCCCAGTTTCTATGTCAACATGAATGCACGAGTAGAACGAGTAACGTAGACCCTGATTATGCGACAGCAGATTTGGGTCTAGGCTGCTCTTACTTGGAGGAGAGTTGTAAAAATATCTTTTAATATTTGATACACTAAGCCATCAATTTTAGAAACAGGGACTTAAAATCTTGGATACGATTGCGAGTATCTTGTAAATGGGCATAAGGAATTTTGATTACCTCCTGGGGTGGGCCGGGTCTTGGGGCGTGTATAGATCTAGTAATTTGTGAATGGATTATAAAAAGCGCTGCTAAGTACATTATTTATGATTTCCATATTTAAATTCCCCCTTGCATTTGAGCTTCAGATATAGTTCCTCTCGAAAATAATACAAATACCAATCCTAGTGAGTTTGAATTGAATTGCTGAGTTGTTTTTTTTTGGGGGGGGGCGGAGGTGCTGTTGTTTATTACAAGTGTAATAATAGCGGTGGTACATAGAACCCAAATTATCTTCGTATCAAGGCTTGCAAGTCTATCAGGATAAATGGCAATCACTTTGAAAATGATTATCGCAAATTTCAGATTTTCTCTGCTTTTAATTTTATTTTTGTAACGACTCACAATAACTGAGGTTGTAGTTAGTAACATCTTTCCTCTCTTTACTGGCTAAAATTACTCAAGAGGATTAAGTAAGGACGACTTCAACACTGGAAATCATCAATTTGTCGGATCAATTTCTGCATTGTAAAATTTATAGGAGACATATATGCATTCAGATAGAGTCTAACTCGCAAATAAAAAGAAAACCCTCTAACATCAGTGCACATTGTGCTTGACCAGTCAATCATCAGGCATATTTATTGGATTTGCCATTTACCGTATTTAACCCTGCATAATGGGCATCCATTAAATTAACAGCTTTAACCAAGTCTGCTGGGCGGTGTTTAATCAGATTCAACACTAGTTGTTCTGACAATAATATTCAGCAAACAGCTTGGATGCTGATCTCTCGGCACATGATGCACTTAAAGATCCAGATTAACAACTTTCGTAGTAGGGTGTGTTCCATAAACACATATATACGGTAAGTATATATATATCATGATTGTCGAATTGCGCATATGTCATTCAGACCGATCCCAAGATCCATTGGCCTTCAAGGTAATAAAATTACGAAATTGAAAAGGGTGGGGGAAAATAAAAACGTCCTACCACATTGAGAAGCAATTATTTCAAATTTTGATGAAAGTAGTGAAATGGTGACTATATACGGACAATAGGACTTCCATGTTAAAAGGTGTCGCGACCTTATACGGAAAAACTTTATACGGACAATGGGACTTCCATGTTAAAAAGTGCCGCTGCATTATACGGATAAGGGGAATTGAACAGCAGTGGGACTATATACGGACAAGGGAAATTTAACAAAGGGAATGTATAGCGACAATGTATTGGGCCTGTCTACGGAAAATAGGAATTGGAGAGGGGTGACGTCACGGTACTGAACACTGGGGAAACAATGGCAACAATGTTGCATGAGTCTGACCTCAATCGGGCGGAACAGTGTTGCAAGGGGCTGACCTGAATACGCGTTACTCTAGGGACAAATACAGACATAGACATAGAGACGTGGTTAGAGACATAGAGACATAGACATACATAGATTTATCGACATAAATCTATCAAACAAACAACTATACAATCGACTAAAAAAAATTTAGGCAAGAGAGAATACATCGTCGCTAGCCAAGATTTCGATAACCCTATCTACACCTTGGCTGATCGAACAGCTATATTGGTGCTTTGTCTAAGCGACATCTATTGGATTTGATTTGTTGCCTCCCTTAGTATATAATGCCAACTAACCAATAGCGTGGTGCATTGTACATCCGCCGAAAACGGTGGCGGCAATTGACCTAAAAAGGATACTTTGTAAGTTTAACATCGAAAGTATGACTATGTACCAGAGGGAAGCCATTACAGATGTATTTGAGTGAAAGGTATTTGTGCAAACACCGACAGTGGAAAAATGTTTATTTATCAATCCGTTCAAGATGTGTCCTCCTCTTGTCTCGATCACGCAGGAACAGTGTTCAAATTTGAACAATTTAATTTTGATTGGATGCGGTGGCTTGCGCGCCTCATCCAATGAAATTCTCAGACCCGAAGCTTAGAAATATCTGCTCGATATGCCAAGGTGTAGATAGGGTTATCGGAACCTTGGCTTCTTCTTCTTGTTCTTGTTCTTGTTCTTCTTCTTCTTCTTCTTCTTCTAATTTCTCTCTTCTTTTCTTCTCCTCCACCAACTTCTCATCTTCTCCATCACGTTTGTCTTCTTCTTTTTTTTCTATTTTCCTTCTTCTCCTCCTTCTCCTCTTCCTCCTCTTTTTTCTTCTTTTTATTTTCTTCTTCTTTCACGAGCTTATCATCCTGGTCTTCCTTTTCCTCTTTTACATCCTTTATCACATCTTTTAACATATCTTTAGCCTTTCTTAAATTATTAAGCTCCATCTTGACTCGGTGGGGGCTATAAAACCCACACTCCACCCTGACTAGCATTTCTTCGATTATGTTTAAGTTGTCGAGAACGTCTTGCAACTTCTTCATCTTGTCGATGTGATTACTCGAAAGCTTGGTTTATTCAATACTGAATGGCGCGATTTACCAATGCTTTATATGCCTCAAGCACGGACGTGAAGGAAAACATCCCCTCTCACCAACTACCCATATCACATATTAAACACTCCACAGAGATTAGAGTGCTGACCTAAAATAAATGTTTTAAAAGTCAACACACTAATACTAACAAAATCCAAAATATTCCATACCAACAGATAGTGGAGAAGGGAATTTTTTTATTTACAACACACACCATCACCTATAATCACACCAGCGAAGGAGTCAGTGTTTATAATTACACTACTTTACTTTCACACAAAACAAACACTCATGAGAGTAGGGACAAGGGCTGTTTAGGGGAAAAAAGACACACACACTATTACATCAGCAAAGGAGTTAGTGTTTATAGTCACAATACTCCACTTTCACACAAAACAAACACTCATGAGTGTAAGGACATGGGTTTTGTTAAGGGAAAGACACACACACACACACACACACACACACACACACACATATATATATATATAATTGGCAAATTGATCAGTCTCTCTTTTCTAGAGATCTGGTTAGCTCTGAGAAGGGCTGTTGCTTTTTGAATTCCAGATGCACCTGTTTAATGATTACATCTCCCAGGTATGGCCCCACACACGCATCGCCGACTCCAATCCTGCTCCCAATTGACTGTTCTTGTTGGGAGCGCAGATGGGGTTTGAGTTTCTTCACTATCCCATTCCTGAGTTTGAGGGATTGTGAAGACTTGTTCCCTCCTTGTTCTATTCCAAACCCTCGGATAATGCTGTACCAGTGGTTGCTCTCGTTGTCGCTGCGACTCCCACTCTTGCCGCTGTCTTTCCAATTCCTCGTCCCCGTTTTCTATCTGACGGACAGAGGGTCTCGGTGATTGTGGTAGAGGTTGTGGTTGTGGTGCTTGACGCTGTGGAGGTGCCCTCACCATTGTCTTGACTTCACCCGTTTGCCTCAGGATGAGGTGAGGCAAAATTGTTTTCTTCTTCTCTTCTCTCTTCTTTTTCTCCTCCTCTTTAATATTTTCTTCTTTCTGGAATGCCTCCATGGCCAGCTCATCCAGCAGGAGCCAGACATACTTCAAGTGCAGCTGGAGCTCGATCAGTTTGGAAATTCTACTCATTTTCTTCTATAGTGACTAGTCAACGATTGGTAGATAGACTGAATGAATGAATGAATGAAAGAATTTAAGTCGCCTATGCACCTGATGCTTTCGCGACTGGTTAAGTCCTGATGGTCAGGATTTTCAATTGATCAGGACTGTGGGAACGGTGCCGCCACAGTCCCGCTTTTATATGCGATTGTCGCATTTCTCAGTTCTTGGCATGTCTGGGCGAGGAAAGGATGGACAGGACCCGCGGGATGCGCAAAACGTCACCGGAAAGCGGTACGTCCGTATACGGCAGAGTTCGTATAATCAGATCCAGTCCAGTTATGCTAGCGGACAAATCCTACTCCAATAGTGTGTAAGCCACCCGTGTAATTGTTCTAATTCATTTAGTTGCATAATTTCATTACTACTTTTATTAAAAGTTGGAATTTTGTGTACATGGTGTACTTTTGTTTTTCAAAATAGTACCAATCAGCTGGGTGGCAGGCACCCTATGTATGTTTGTGTCACGCCTTGTTTACTTTAAGTCTTTAATTTTGATGGTGGTGTCCAAAGGATCGGGTTAGGGTTGTGGGGATAGAGCTGTTATCAAAAGAGGACTTCGATAGCCAAAGGAAGATCCTCGTACAACTAGGCAATTGAAAGTCGATGTTCGCTCTTCTTCCTTTTTCTTCCTTTCTCCTGTTGATCTTCTATTGATGAGTCTTCATTCTGTTGGAGCTTTGTGTTGGAGTTAGAAGTTTTGCTTTGAACTCGACTTCCATTGCTGTAGGCCATGATGTTTGCGACTGGTCTTTAGTGCCATGATTTCTTTGTTGGTTTTAACATTACATTGTGCCCCTTTTTTGTACTTATATATTTTTAGAGTAATTGGTCTGAGAGACAATGGTAGAATTACATGCTGTGTGTTGATAATTTGGGAACTGTTCATGTGCTGTTTATTTATTTCCGCCTTGTGCGGGGGGCCTGATGACTGGGCTTGGGTTACCTTATAGTCCTTGGCTGGTTGGGGAACTAAAAAATTGTGGCGTTTGTTTTATCTATTACCAGTCTTTGTCGCCTTGTGCAACCGGGCATGATGGCGGGGTTAGCCACCTTATATGCACTATTTTTGGGGTCAGTTGTAGAGTTATATATGATGTTTATTTCACTCAGACCTGTTTTAGTCTTGTGTTAGTAACCTAAAAGAGGGGAAGAGAGAATAAAATTTAAAACAAAAATAAAAAAATAAAAAAAATAAAAAAAAGGAATAAAAGAAGAAAAATTCCCTTCCCCCTCTTCTTTTATTTCCTATTTTAGGTTTCCTGCCATGTTTGTAAATTCTGGTTGTGTTGCTTATATTCTTAATTTTACTTAATATTTGGTGCTTTTGGTTTGAGTATGTGTACAAAAGAATTTTTTAAAAATTTTGTATTTAGTCGTGTGAGATGGGTGTTCATCATGGACTTGCCCTTTAGCTAGCAGTCTTATTCTGCTGCTATAGTCCTTTTTGTTTTATTGTTGTTACAGTTATATTTTAGGTGTGTTTATATTTCTCCATGCTTATTAATTTGTTTAAGGTACGATATTATGTTTTTATACGTGGTGTCTATGTTTTTGTTTTGTACCTTGTCCAAGAGTTCGGGGTATGTCGAATGTGATCCGATCTTCTTTTGGTAGTCTTGGAAGTTAATTCGGTGATTGTGGTGTTTGGGACAGCTGTTGAAAATGTGGTCCAGTGTTTCTGGTACAGGGCAATGAAGGCAGTTTATAGTTCGATTCGGTTCTTTGCAAAGCTGTTTCTTAGTAACGTTTTTCCGGTTTTGATCCTGTTAATGATTTTGAGGTCGGTGGTTTCCATGTCTTTAGGTGTCTTGATGTTTCTGGTGACCTCTTTTTGTATTTGGAATAAATGTCTGACCTTGTTGGTATTTTACCAAAGCCGCTGCCATTTCTTGTTTATTCTGATTTTTATTTGACTATATATTTCGTGAACACTGTAGTTTATAGGCTCCATTATATTGTTCAGGAGGTTGTGCTTGGCTTTTCGATTATCGGTTAGCTTTGTCGTTTCCGGTCAGGTTGATATGTGAAGGTACCCATAGGAATTCTATGTTTTGTTGGTTTTCTTCGATCCTCTAATGGATAGCATTGTTTCTTCTAGCATATTGCCTCTGCTTTTGATGTTCCAGTATCTAGGGATTTAAGTACGCTTAGAGAGTTTGTTATAATGATTTTGTGGATTTCTGTTAGCGTTCTCAATGGATATTGCAGTTTGGATCCAAATGTCTGAGCGATCAGGTTTATTCTGGGAGTGTTGTTTTTCCAAGAGGTAGGATCGTTAATTTTGTGTTGTTCTGCTTGTATCCCTGGTAGTTCAATTTCTTCACAGAGTGTATGAATTTTTGGTAGATAGACTGGCGAACGCTCCGCTTTATATCCCTGAAGCAAGGACGTGAAGGAAAACACCCCCTTACACAAAAACTAACAATACCCAAACCACAACCAAAACATGGAACGCGCGGACCTAAAAGACACACTCACGTTCACTTTATCCTACAAACACACTTTATTACCATCCATACATACAAACTTAAAACACACACACACACACACACACACACACACACACACACACACACACACACACACACACACACACACACATACACACAAACACACACACACACATACACACAAACACATTCACACTATTCTACATAGCAGGGCAACGAAGTGTTTATGGGCACACTTCTATTTTTTGATTTACAATCACACTCACAGACCAACACACAAATAAACACAAATTTGGCAGTAGAGTAGTATATCTTTTCTAGATTTTTGGGGTAGCCCTGAAAAAAGCCGTTTTGTTGGTTAAGAGTTTTGGCAATCTCTTAACGCATGGGATTTTGCCCCCATCTGGCTGAAGGCTTTCCCACGGGATACGGCCTGCTTCTTCGGAAGGAGAAGGATAACTCCTTAGTGTCTACACGGGAGTCCACAAAGCCTCTTTCTGGCTCCTGTTGTTGTTGTTGTTGCTTCTGAAATCTGAACTTCTCGGTCCACTCTTCTTGCTCCTTTTTTATTTCTTCTCTGCAGACCTCCTCTATTGTGACACTTTCAACATCCTGACATTTTCTATCTCTTCAGGCTTTGGCATCAGGTTTTGCCTGACACGATGTAAATGGACGTGGGCTTCATTCAGTTTAGCTAACTTGGAAGACATATGCACGGGTTGACGAGTCAACAATGGATGGCCAGACTGATGATGATGATGAAGTTAAATTAAAGTGGCTTGCGCCCAATCGGGCATGCGCCACTAGTTTATATCCGCACAGCGGACTATTTAATTATTCCTGGGGGAAGGAATTAGAGCCTCATCCCCCAGGCTTTTATGCCCTCAAGGAGAGCTGCTTAATTAGCCTAAGGTGTTACAATTGGACGTGGGACAATTAAGTCCCAAACGTCATACACTAGCTGGTGAATTGTCTTGAATGCTGAAGGGTAAAGTGCAAAAACTTTTAACCTCATCAGCACACTCCTCAATTTAAGGGGAGACTCGTTGACATGCAGGTATTTCCGGACTATCTTCTTCCATATTATGGGTCTCCAGTCCGCCCTTGCAGCATGTTTAACCATGCACCCACATGCCACTCCGCCACAGTACCAGCTAGGGACTACAGCTTGAGTGAAAATTGACCCAACTCGCACTCAATCATAATAAAGGTTACAGTCTATTACCACCGGGTGTCTACCAAGCAGTAAGAGACGTCCGTCACCATTGGTCGGTGACCATGACGTCTCATTCAGGCACCTGGTGTTTGGACGGGTGGAAATCGTTCCACACTCCGTCCATGTACAGGAGGATGAGTAAGGCAAATGAGGAAAGGGTTTCTCAGCACCCGGCGCAAATCGAATCCATGGACGTCGTGTACGCTTTGAAACGCCGGTCCGTACTTATTTCAAATTCAGTCCAGTTGTACTAATGGACAAGCCTTAAAGCCAATAGTGTGTAAGCCACCTGTGGAATTAACCAAATAAATTAAGTTTAAAAAAATTTCATTATTAATAACATTCAAGTTGGAATTTAGTGTACATTGTGTACATAAATATTTCTTAAAGATACCAATCAGCTAAGTCGAAATGACTAATAGATTTTTGTATCTCGCATATGTTAATATCTATCGAGTAAATATTTTGACGGTGGAACCAATGGACCAAATTAGTTTAGAAGATAGAGAAATTATCAAAAGAGGTTTTCAATAAAGCCAAAATGAAAACCTCATACATTCACCCAGGCAATTGAGGTTGCTCGGTCTTTTCTCCCGAGTCCCAGGACGTCGAGGCTTCTCCGGTTCAGTCAGAGCTTGAAATGGAGGCGTATTTCTTTCCTCTCAGGCACGCCTTCCCTCCAACAATGAGTTTTTTCAGCCCCAGGTTTTTGGTCTAATAAGAGCCATCTCGCAATTTCTGGTTAGGTGAGTCTATCACCAATGGGTTGGCAGCTGGGTCACCGCGGCGGGCTATACATACAGGGGTCACGCTTCCATTTTTCTGTTTTCTTTGGTTAGTCATGGCCCATGTACAGCTCTCTTTGTCCGCTGTCTTCTCCACCTCTTTTGGTAGTTGCACGTGCTGCAAATGCTCCCTCCTCTTCCCCATACGAGAGCCAGGATAGTCTGCTGATGGAAGGTGCTGTCCTGGATGGGCGCTCCGGTGTTGCCCCCTCGACGTCCACTGGATGCATGAACGAACCCCTGATGGTCAGACTGGAGACCTCCTCGCATTATATGTCTCAAGCGCGGACGCGATAGAAAACATCATTGCGATTTTTGGTCGGAACGCTATAGGTCATCTAATGTAGAGGGATAGAAAGAAGTCAAAGAGTATATATAGTGATAAATTTTTTTTAAAACAAACCACAGACACCCGTTTTAGATAACATTTTTATTCAACCAACAAACAACCAATAAAGAAATGTAACACCAACACCTTCTTTTCAAATAACAAATTTTTGACAAGGTTGACAACGCTGTGGAGTCAAGTTAGACTTCCACTGATGGAGGTCATTTGGCTATTGATGTACACTACGTTTCCTAGCTAAAGACAAGATATATCCATAATGGTCACAAAACCATCTATCTACTGTTTCATCCTTTCTAGAAGAGTCACGATCAAAATAAGTCATTAAATATTCTAAGGGATATCCAGGACTGCGTTGATGAAGAAAATACACACAATATTGTCCACACACCACAGAATCTGTGCCTTATAATTTCACATTATTGAATCATGTTGTCTGTGCATTTTTTTCTTATAACCCATACGAATCAAAATACTCAGTACAGGCATCGTGGGGAAAGTAGACGGCTACCCAGTGGGTTCCTTGGAGATGACTGTCGTCCGTGTTGATGACATAAGCTTGATGGTCTTTAGGTTTTCAATGAAGAAGTTCATCTTTATCGCACACGACAGGATTCCAAGAAGCGATGTATGAACTGTTTTTCAAAAGGTAGTAAAGTACCCAGGTATCCATTTTTTTTTCTTGTTTCACAGATAATGATAAGTCATCAATTCAATCCTGACTTTTTGCTTGAAAATCTCTTTCAAGTAAACGTATCTTCGCTTCGACTCCATACTCTGTGCCAAGAGAGATTCGATGCGAGGGATCTCAAGAGCAGTCAATGGAGGGGAGGAATGATCACGCAAGTCTTCATACCACTGATGCAACTCTGTTTCTTCTGTGATGAGACCCCAAGCGTCCTCCAGATACTCGTCCAATTTTTCTTCTTGACTCATCATTAGGCATTTATCGTGTTGAATTTGAGTGGGATGATCGTTTTGACATCCATAGCAATCTTTCTTGGTCAACGCTGTAATTGTTTCTGCCAGATGTTTGGCAAAACAGGAGACTAAATGTTGTTCTTGTTCTGGACATCTGGACATCACCATGTCCTCTTCGTCTTTGAGGTTTGGTTCTGCTTCCAAGATATCCTTCCATTTCATTTCCAAAGAGTCTCCACTCTTCAAAGAGGGATAAGAGTCTTCCATAACTTTTAATAGTCTAGAATGACTTCTCTCAAACTGTTGACTTCAAGAGTGTTGTCGAATTCGGCATACAAGATAACGTTCACCGTCTCGGTTAGAGCTTCTGCAAACTGAAGTTCCACACGGAGTTGACCAGTTTTTATAGGGTGGAAATGTCCCTCGTCGCTGCCTTGGTCTGGAGTGAAATCAAAAGCCCACAAAGTGTAACCTCCTGCATAATCGTCCTACGAAATGAAGTGGCCGGTGTTGGCTTCCCGTAGCTTCGTACAAGGACAAGTACGATCTCAAGTAATTCTTCTGGGCAAACTTAGTGTCGAAGGATCTGGTACACAATTCTGTGTCATCGCGACTGACTTCGATCTTGGACACTCTGTAGTGCTTAAACTCGAAAGGATTGGCAGTGATGGCTCCATTGAGGGCTTCATTGCTGACGATACCAACGATTAAACGTTTGGGTAAATGTCCTTGGAACAGATGATCTTCGGTCTTGGATCGGAGTCAGAGGCAATGGTGAAGGTTTTCACTTCCACGCGTCGTATCGGATCCTTGGAGTCGTTCTGCTCAAAGTGTGCTGATGTCGTTTCCCACTTTAGGTAACACTTCCACGCGTCGCACGTAGAGTCTGGCTTCTTGGCTGATGGGTTTTACTCGTTGGCATTGGCCATCAAATGGAAAACGGTACTGCTGAGATTCAGTCTCAGGCGGATATCTACCCCGATCAGCAAATGCTCGGTAAGGGTAAGTATTCATGCTACTGCTGACCAGTTTGTTATTCAAGTACAAATCCACTTCGCTGAACAACGAATGCATGACATTGTTGACGGGAGCTACTCTGGGCTCGGCTTCCGGAGCGGTGTCCTCTGTTTTGATCACTTTGAGTTTCAGGTACAAGTAACTGCTATTCAGACCGATGTAATCTTCGGGCTGTCCTTTGATTTCAAAATCGATGGGGGCTGAGGTCGTCAAAGAGGAGAAGGGATGAAATTCTACCCATAGGGATTCTTGCATCGTCATCATAGTGGGTGGGATGGCAAACATATCCAGTTCCGACTTGCAACATTCGCAAGACTCTCGGTCCATCATTTTTCTGTTAATGATCAAAAACGTCTAATTCTAGGACGGTTCTTCTTTTCTTGGTTTTTCTAGCTGTGTGTGTGTGAAGTCCTCTGGAAGGGTGTCTTAGTCGTCTCTTTCTGCCTTGTCCTTGCTGTGTTGTAAGGGAAGCATGAATTCCTGACTGTGCAGCGTCCAGGGCATTTATAGCGTCGGCCCAAAATGACTTTTCCAGTTTTAAGGAAGACATTTTTGCCTGCTATCAAGAAGGCTTCTTTGGGGTTTTGTTTGTCGATGATGACATTTTGAAGAAATTCTTTGCCTTGCGTCAACGCGGCATCTTTCAAGGCGTGCAATCCTCGTGTCACCATCGGTTTCAAAACGAGGGCCACCGAAAGAATACCGATTTCAGCGTATCTCCTAAACCATGTCTTCGCTGTCGAGCGACTCCTTGGTACACAGGATACATGACTTAATCGTTAGAGAATCGTTTTCGAAAATGGGGTTTCACTGTGACTTTCCCTTTGGAGAATGGAATATTTTGCCCCAGATCTCCTTTTATGCCAATGTTGACACTGTCGAAATACGACTTACTGACGGGTAAATAGTGAGGATGTGCAAATTCACGGTGATCGTGATAGGTGTTTCCACCTTCCTCGTCATTGGTCGTGGCAGAATCCGCTTTGAAAGGAATGACTCGCAGTAACGGTGAGGATTTTTGTCCCACCACGTTGTACTCCACCATATCAGAGTACACAAACATCAAATTTAATCCTTGGTTCAGTTCTAAAGAGTAACGAAAAATCTTCACAAAATTCAAGTTCCTGGTAATGGATGGCACTAGTGGACCCTTGACCATCTTGAGGTCTCAACCCAAGATGTCAAACAATTCAGGACAAAATGTAATGGACAACGTTTTGGCATCCGAAAATTTCATGAGCAGGCGACCAGCCACTTTATGATACTCGATGATGACACCACGTTTCGTTTTGTCCAATGCTTTGCCAAACAACGCATTGAATTTGGAAGCAATCGTGTCCACAAGATGTTGACCACTAAAATAATAGCTTCCAGGAATTTTCATCACTTAGATGTACCGTGGAGTATCGGGGGACACTGGTCGTTTCATAGAGGAATCTACAGTTTCGTTTTCATTCAAGTATTGTTGCACTTGGTCGTTTAGAACATCGACCTCAAAAGTGTTCGATTTTATGTGATGTTTTTGATTTGTGTAGGGTGAATCATTTCGACCAAAGCCACTTCCCAATGAGCTTCGTGATCCAAAGTAATTTGGTCGTGAAACAGCTCAAAGTATTGTGGGGAAACACATCCTTGGAACTGTCACTGGATATAGTTAAGTGAAATTGGTTATTCATAATTCCAGAGTTCTGCTGTCCGAGGGGTCACTCGAGGTCAGAGGAGTGTCCAAAAGAGGGCTGTTGTTATTTGGTGGTGATTTTTGCGAGGGTGACTGACGTTGGTCGCAAGACTCCCGTTGTTACCGTTATATTATTTCTGGGAAGGATTGGGAAGAAGGTAACCGATGCAACTGCTCAGTAAAATGGTCCACAATTGTTTGTCATCTTGTTGCAAACTCAAATTGGCAATGGCAACACCGATGGCACAATACAATACAAAGATTTGGCCGAAAAAGATGATTTGCTTTTTAAGGACACGTTCTCCACACCACACCCATAAGGGTTGCTTTTGTAGATCTTGCACAGAAGAACTCGGAGAAAGAGTGGTCACTGTTGTGGTTGAGGTTGTTATGAAGGGTATGATTGTTACTTCTTTTATAGTCGATGACTTGCGAAACGTCGATCCAAGAATCAAAACTGGGAGGATATCCTTTCCAACATACTTTGACTTCTTTGACACGTCGTTTTCACACTTTACGGGTTCTTTGATCGAGAATGCTTTCGATGTCGTACATCTCGTCTTCATTTTTGGTCACACGTTGTAACTTCGGCAAGTAAAAAGTTCCTTTTAACACTTCCCCGTTCATGTCTTTCAATTTATAGACGGCAGGATGACGGCCACGCACTCGTCCAGTGACAGGAAACAATTCGGTGGTCCAGTGGGGTAAGTAACCTTTGTCGAAAGCGAGTTTGATTTCGCCAATGTGCACCCAATCTCCTGTCGTCAACACTCACCTTTATTTGGGATAGCCACAGTCGGGGACGTACCAAACAGGCTCTCAAAGATGGTCACTTCGATGTCGGGAGTTGGAAGTCACATCTTTTCACCCCAGAGGTCCCGTTTATCTTCTTGATTATGTTATAACTTTTACCTATCTATTGTGAAGCAGCAGCTCCCACGAGTCGTGTAAACAGTGGTCCCAATGTGGCTTTTAGCACGGGTCCTAACAATAGGTGCACAAATCCTCCGCGTTGCACAAACATCTTTTTCTTTTGATGGATGGATATTTTCTTCTTCACCATTCGGCGAAGAACGTGTCGTTGCTTGTCTAAGCATTCTTTCTGATGTTGAGGTAAAAGTATCATTCCTTTCAAAACATTCAGGCAACATTTGCACACGGTATCGACGACGTCTTTCGAAGCGGTTTGAATGAGTTGTTCTCGTGGAGGGGCTTTGGACAGGACGGACAACACGTCCCAATGTTTGGCTAAACGAGGAAGCAGTCCTTTCCTTTTCTTTCCTTT
>JAECUM010025590.1:0-25108 GCA_016617855.1 Megalonaias nervosa
TATATATATATATATATATATATATATATATATATGCGATGACTATTTATTTATGATGACACCAATAATTTGTTAAATATTTTATCTCAACGTCCTTGTAGATGTTAGTATGATTTTATTAAACGGATATGATCAATTTGTCCGACTTTCACTGTACCTGTAGTTTCTATCTGTTGCATTATCAATTCCTTTCAATATTGCATCAATGCATATATATATATATATATATATATATATATATATATATATATATATATATATATATATATATATAATTTATTTTCAAAATTTTGGGATGTTTCGTATTTTCACCGACCTCTGAATTAAAACTAGTGACTTTATTATCTAAATTGTAATTTGATGGTTTGTGAGGATTTTTGCGTGCCTTATTTAAAAAAAAGACTGGATCGCTTAACAGAAGCATTTGTTATCCGTATTTATACATTTGCACAAGCTTTGATATACGTAATAACCCGTTCAGACAAATTTATATGTGAGTTTCCCTAAGTCGTTTGTACCAATATAAAATATAATCTTGTCGAACATCTACTGGTGTTTTCGCTCATTTCAGTTATATTTGGTGTGTACATTTCCAATAAATGTTTAATGACATCGTCCACTGCATTTCTGTTCATGATGTTATTAGATCTTGTTGTATGGTTCAATGCTCTGTACTAAACAATATCTCATTCTTGAGTGGGCCTCTTAGAAATCTGAGTGTCAAGTCTTGCTGTATTTACTATTCTTTTAATTCAGGGTATTTTGTTTTAGTTTTGCCCCGTTTTAATTTGTTACCACAACTGATCGATATGTATCTACGCAGCTAGAATTTCAGGATCGCAGTGAAAATGTCTTATATACCTTTCTTTGTCTTGCTTTGCAAAGTCCACTTTTGGTAAGGCTGCTTCGTCTACGACATCAGCGATTAAGAAAATTACATAAACGTCTGATTATACTTCATGGTTCACAGTCATATTCAGGTGTTATCAATAAGCGAACAGAAGATCCATATATAATGTGAACTTCTATTTTCAATAATTGCAACAGTTTTTCAATCTTTTTAAAAGTACGAATTAATTTAGAATTATGACAAATTTCCAGTTTCAATTGCTGATTCAAACAACAACCATGTTCTTCACATGCTGAACTGTATGTATGGTATTTTAAATCAAACTTTGCACTCTGCCTTCCATGACTTTTATCTCAGTTTCTGTCAAATAGTTGTAGATTAATTTTGTAACATTTACCAGATCTTTCATCTGAATTGTAAATTTAGCCGTATGCAAATTTGTAAGACAAAGACAAATATAAATACAAATACAGATACGGCGCAGATGCAACGCAGATACAGCGAGAGTACTACGCGTCCACGATCCACTGATTACTGTTATGATTTGCATGAACGCTCGTGCGATAAACATTGCGAACACTTATAATGGAAATGTGTTACAAACACTGATCGGGCACAATATAACCAGTGCACCGACCTGCACAATATAATCAGTGGATTGATCGGTTTGTGAGCTGGCTATTCAAATTCAGTTTCTTCAAGGATTTCTTCTGTCATCTGTTTGCCTTCTTTTCCATAAAGTTTTTCTTTAAAAAAAAAAATACTCTGTGAGTTTTACAACAGAACATCCAGATACTGCTGAAATTGATGGAATTATTAAGAGTTTATTTTAATACAAATAAATATTATTTTCCATTAATAAGATTCTTTTTTCCAAGTCTGATATTTTTAGTTCTCTATCATCGAATCCAATTGTCACTGACCGAATACTCTCACTTGTTAACTCTAAATCTCTTTTGTCAATATCAGATTTTTTTATGGACTTAATACTGTAAATTATAGGCTACAGACCTTTCTGGTTTATACAAGATGTTTTTGCATCTGGGCAGCATTTGAGATTTTCCATATTTATGGAATAAATATAATCTGATTGAAATGATTCCATACATTTCTTGGACTTCTTTGGCAGGAATGGAACCATGCAGGCGTTAAATTTCCACAATAATCTGCGGCGAAAGTCTGCCTGTTTTATTGGCATTTTATAATTTTATGTTTTTAAAGGAAATTACTCGACTTTTACTGTCTGTAAATCCAATATCCCCCAGTTCCAATTCTGGGCTTGGTGGTTTCCCATTTCCATTAACACGGGGTCAACGTAGCCATGTTAACAGTTTTATCTTTGATAGCCATCGATTACAGCTTGGTAATTGCACTGAGACTTCAATGTGCCGCCATTCAAACCGGATACTGTTGATATGGCTCCAACAACAATTCCGATTGCTGTAACCCTGATTTTCTCCAGACCAGCGGTGGTTTCCGCGGCAGTTCCGCAAATAGCATCTACATCCACACAACCATATACATGCATTTGTATTTCACGAGTAGAGCCCTTTTCTTACGATTTCATCTCGCAGTTGTTATTCTGCTTCCATCATTTTCTCGCGTCGGTAAGCATGATGGCCTAGCATAGTTCTTGTATTAATAATGTGATCGCAAAGTATAATTTCTCGACAGGCTGACCTTTTTCATCTTGCAAAACGCACGCACACTTCTAGCCAATTATTCTTATTTTGCTGGTACAAGTGCCATATAATCATAGGAAATATTTTTGGGGGAAATATTTAAATTTCTGGCAATTGTGCGTTCTTGGGGCTAGGCATTATAAAACCATACTGATCACGCCACTGAATAGTTTCGGAAACGATATTTCTTGTCTTCCTCCAAAAACGTTTACGCAGGCAAGTGAGTCTTTGTTAAATAACAGTCGAGATTTTTCTATTCTAAGTTGAGTCAATTTTACTGCAACATATGCGACAGGAAATGCATCTGCGATAATTTTGTCGGTGAACTCCACGTCATCGTTTTAGAAACAATCCCTGGGTGTTTGCATCTGGCTGTGTATTTTTCGACCTGGTGTTTTCACAGCTGATTCCAAGCTGGCATGGAGTTGGTAGTGGTACATCAGGGTGGTTCCAACGGTCTCTTTCTGTCGTTCCTTCGCATGGATTATATTTTGGCGTATTCGATGGCCCGTTAACACCACTCTGAATCAGATATTCATCGACAAGTGGAACAAAATTATTATCGATGTTAGCATCCGCTGTCAGCTGGTCCAACACCCTGTCGGCAAATTCTGCACTTTATCACGGCGGTCAAAATCCATATGTGATAAATCGTAACACAAACACCAAAGACGGTTAAGTACACGCCTGGATAGATGTCGATTCCTTCAAAAGGAATTTCACCTCCAGCAATGTATGATATTGATACTGTAAAGGTGAACAGTTCGTGACGAATACCATTGCTGGTTTTGTTCATATGTTATATATGTTGTAGCAAATTACGATACCGCTGACCATTTATTTTAGCATAGCTATATGAACCCAACCGCCATTATTTCCGGTTATGATCAACGAGTATGATCAGCTTAGCGCATTTTCAAGACCTAGCGAAACCATTGGAAGAGTAGTGAAAACAAGTCGGCCTTTTGCTAATTTTAACGCGTCATTTCTTCGTATACTTTGCTGATTAATATTCCTCAATTTGGTTCCATGAAGTTACAACGCATAGTGGTGAGGACACTTCTGCGATCTTTACGTCCACGTATTGTTTTATCTCTGTATTAGCAGTATCAATATAGAATGTGATAAAAGCTAGCGATACGCTAGCCTCTAATAACCCCTGATTTCACTGATTCCGGCCAGATTTATGGCGACGGCACCTTGCAGCTCAAGCAAGATTTTGAATGCCCACGTTTTATCTTGGAAAATTACATGCTAGCCTGGGTCGACACCAGCAACAACCTCACTGGTAAACTTAGTAAAATTTGCTTTCCTGGCACATCTTCTCAGATCCACATCAGCAGAGTGCAACAATATTAATAGGCATTCTGTGTACTATTAAGCGAACTTTCTAAATGACAATGTAAAAGGAACAAGCACGCGTGGTGTCGGCAAACGCGCGCAATGCATTAACAACAATATGTCTACATCTTGACCTGTCCAGCCGAGTTTGCAACGGCAGAGTCGACTAAAACTGCTTGTCGTCAACCACCTTGTGTTAATAATCAACAACTTCAATTGGCGGCGCAAGCCCATACGATTCAAACTACAGAAAAGATGTTTTGGCGTTACCACGCACACGACCCAATGAGTTCCAGATCCTATTGATGAATCCAGGTTAACGATACCGATTTCCTTTGCTCGTGTTATCACTGATGGAAGTACATCTTGCATAACGTCACCACGGAAATGCTCGACTGATTTTGCCATAGCGAGTAAATCAAAACTGGTCAGTGGACATGCGACTTTTTGTGAGTTGTACCGGGTTGTCGAAGACCTCAGCCTGAGTGTATTCTGTGAGTTGTCTGGGGTAATCGAAGACTTTTTCCACCAACTTTTTTTTATTAACCATCCGGGATGCAGTACATACGAACCCTGTTGCATTTGCTTTTGAGACCACGGGAGCAGCAGGCGCTAACAAAGCTTAATTGTGTGCGAAGTTAAGTAAAGTTAACTTCTTCGGTGGATTGCTGGTGCCCGTTTAACAGCAGAGCCAGTTTAAGTGGAGAAATATCGTCGCACTAATAGGGTTTGGTGGTCAGCTCGAGTTACATATTGAAACGCCACGAACACACGTTATGGTGCGCTGAGTCTCTGTTGGGTACTTGTTTGCCATGCAAACTGTCCCTGAACAGCGCTTCGCTTCGAATCTGTGTTGTGCGTGAGAAACTTCAGCGTAGACCAGATTCCTAAGTGCTTAAACTACAACAAACGTAATTCTGTGGTCAATGAAGGGATTAGCGCAAGCATCCACAATGTAAATGTTGATAACTCAGATTTACTATTAGCACCTCCATGACGCCATATCGCATTGTCTGTGGTACCATTACTGGTTAACATGACTGTCTTTGACTCCGAAAATAACCTTGCAAATATCTCTTCAAAACCCAAAAATGTTACTGAGGGGAATCGCACACGAAAACACTGATGAGCCTCCATGAAGTTGTTGTTGACGCTGAAGAAATCCAAGGTTAAAATTGTTGTTGGTGCTAATTACAGCGAGTGTGTCAGCATTTTTCGCGGCTCTGACGTTTCCAATTGTGTACGATTTATGATCTACATTTTTGGATGAGTCATAAAAGATCATAGATGTTCCAACACATTTCGCATAATCATTGTTGTATCCGGAGAGTCTGACAATAGTCTTGCCAATATCAACGTTGTCAAGAATTGATTCTATTTCCTTTCCATCAAGGGAATAACGTGCCATGATGCCCTTGTTAAAAAAATCAAACCTTGTCATCGGTACCCTAATCGTTATCGTCGTTCTGTATCAGTTTTCCGTAAATTTCCAAGAAGGCATCACACGGGAGAAAATACCGATACGTTTCCCGTATCTGAAATTTTATTTTTAATAGCTCGAGGTACTTACCCATATGTGAATAATACTGAAAATTTTTGGTTTTGCGATCTTCCCGCATAGGGGCACACATGTCACACGCGGGATCGGGTGTATCTTGGGTTTTTGTCATTGCTACTTATACATTATTGGTTGAGACTAATACGATTTGCGTGACAACCGTACTACGCTTCCCATTGCCCTATTTGCAATCGACACGCCGAATAAGCTATGCGTTATTGAGCGATCTAATTAACTATTTGACTAATCGGGACTAGCATTGTTGCAATTCATGAAAGTGTAATCGTCTTTGCATGAAATTTTGGTGGTGCTCAAGTCACTGATCGCCGTGGCCTTATCTCCATTAAACTGAACCGTCTGCAATCCCAAATTTTGCAACTGGACCGCATCAACAGTTTTGATGCTTAGCAGCTTGCTTTGCGGTTTGTGCAGCGCGCGAGGCCAGGGCCGCGCGCACCATGGGCGCGCCTGTGAACAATCCCTGACATCACCAAGGCCATTTCCGTAATATGTCATGTAAATAGGTTTATTGGAGTTGACAACACGCACTGCATTATATTTACATAACAGGTCGATCTCTAGTGTAAATTTGTGTTGTTAAGGTCACCCTACAGAGATCTATCATATGCCCGTCCTATTCAACAAGGGTAACACAAATATGTGCCAACCGACCATCATTAAATGGAAAATACATGGACATCTCGGGAATAATCGAGATCAAATCGCCTGGTTCCACTGTTAGTAATAATCCAAACATGTAACCTTGAGCAGCTACGGCTGCGGATTCTCCACTTTCGTAACCGCTGATTTTGTAACCTCCTCTAACTGCATCACAGGTTCAATTTATCTGAATCGTCGAGGCAATCTTGTCCGGCGCAAAGTGTCGTGATCGGATATTAGGCCAACTGTAAAACGCGCACTGTTACGTTATTGCTATATCGAGTGTGCGACCTTCCCCCAAGGTGATTGGTGTAGAAAAATTGCATAAAATTATGGTTTCGTTGATGAGGCTGTGTTTGCATTAAATATATCAGGCTGTGTAAACATTGACTTACGCCGTTGCCTTAGCCTCCATTTCTTGGACCATGGGGACCTTTGGGCGCGCATGCAACTGTTCAATGGCTCGGGCACTCCTAACAATCTGACTCGCATTATCTTTTGTTCCGCTGATTGTAGTGGATTGTTTCCGCGCCTTTCTTCACTTCTTCTGCAGTTACACGCATTTGTTTGATCAGTGGTGCACATGTTTATTCGACGCCCTCCTTGAGATCTTCTCGTGTCGGGTCTGTAACAATACCTTTATAGCCGACTAGAGCATTATTGATTAGTTCCAGGTGCTCCCCTTACTCTAATTTGATATCACTGGCAGAGTTTGACATTATATTTATCATATTTGCTTAAATTGTCATTTCCAGACTCGCGCGACACTTGCTTGGTCCACTAGTCTAGTCAATAGTGAAGAGGCTAAACGGGTCCCATGTGACCTTCACGGGCATATTCCGAAATTCATCCCACGCGTGGCCAGCAGCACGCGAAGCCTAATGAATGTTTGCGAGACCATGCGCGTCAATGCTACGAAATTTCATCAACATATCGAAGATGTCCATGGTTACTTTAGGCACTCGTGTGTATCGTTGTGAGACATAGAACAGGTCTATGTTTTGTGTCGATCTCGGGAGAATTTTGTAGCGGGGTTGTCTTTGCATTCAAGCATCACATTCTTGTATACAACAAGATTGCTTGCACTTGGATCAAACTCGTAAATGGTAGGAGCTTTATCGATTGTGCGAAAGAAATCAGTGGTGGACTGTTTGCTTCTTTGCGTCGATTGAATCACTTCCGCCAAATCCGTACATCATAACCTAGTTAATCGTCAGCCGACGGCGCAATTACATATAGGCGATCCCACGTTAGCCGTTTAAAACTCAAATTCACTAACAGTTGTGGTTTTCCTGATTAAATTCGACCAATGATCAAGGCACGAACTGAGTTTGGAAATATGTCACCGTGCTTGGGTAGTTTGGGCTTTGCCTGCGCAGAAAATTAATGATGGTCAAAGCAGAGCTTTTTTCTTTTAGTGAATCCACGTTAAATATCAATTGTTGTATAACACAATCACGTCGTCATATTTTCCGATGCTAAATAAAACATACGTACTGCAAATCCAATGCAGGTTAAAACAAGTGATGGTACAGCTGCTATCACTAGAACTTGTGTTCGATGTGAACACATAACTTTAGGCTGCTGGACGGACGGTGCAGGTCCAGTGGTAAAAGCAAACGTGGGTTTATAATAATTGCTGGGGGTGATGTCGCTGCGATGTTAACGAAGCTACCCGGGGCATCATGGAGTAAATACCCTGGTGAAAAGCATCTCCCTGGATACAATTTTTGAGTGTCTGGAACACGACTGGATATACGACTGGACTCTAAAAGTCAACCAAAGCCCATAAAAAACGGCGTCGATGCTACATGTTATCGACATGATCTCGCGTACAAACCATCAAGAGAAAACAGCATGTGATTTAATTATTAACCAGTTCATTTTTATACAATCACTCGTAGGACAAAACCGTATAGTCACCTCAGAACCAGCATTAAAGTTCTGGTATAAAGCTCATCCATGACTTCAACGCGATCAATCGTACACTCGGAGAAAGATTTACCAGATGACTCATCAAGGGAGGTATGAAAGCTAAGATTCTGATTAGAGGTAAAGCCCATTAATATAATAAACATGGATAAAATCTACTACAGTCTTCGCGGTTATTGAACAGGTGAAGCTGCCGTTGAAAATTTAGCGAATGCGGAAAAGGTCACCCAAGGGTTGGTCGAGTACGGCTGGTCAAACAAGCATTGTGGCAAATTTACCTACCCGCACCAAGGAAGGTTTGCCTTGGATTGATGTAAAACACCTAATGGAGTTCATTAGGCTGATCTTTTATTTCTTCCACATGATCCGGTATGCAGACATACATGCAAGTATGCCTTAACCATCTTTGATTTTGCCAGTAGTTTTAATGAAGCTGAGTCGCTGACGTTTAAAGATTCAACAAGTGTTGGAGATTCTCTTAAACCTACTTATGCACGCTCACCACTAACATAGCCACGGTCTTTGTAAGTGGATAAATTATTGCCGTTGCTGTGTTATTAACAAAACATAAGGTGCGGGTTCATATTGGACAAGTTAATATACATCGCGTCCAGGATATTGTGGAACGATTTAACCGAACGATTATTAAGTACATTAATACGAGCAGGAATTATTGATGAGCTCTCGTTCCGGATCGCAGAGTGGCAATAAGAGTGGGTAACACGGCTTCCACAAATCATACAGGCACTAAATAATGAAACCACACACATGAATGGGTTAAAACCCTCTGAAAAGATTTGACAGAAGGCTGTCACCGTTACATACAAAATGTTTTCACAACCACCGCTTTTAGACTCACTCGGAAATAGTTCCTTTCGGTATCTCTGTGTACCGAGGAAGTTAGAAGGAGGAAAACGTCGTGCTACTGACCCGGTGTGGTGTATTGATGTATTTACAATTTCGGACCAGACTGATATTCAGATTCAATCAATACGTTACCTTTTGACGCCGGTACAACTATTGGAGATAAAGCCTTCTAGTAGAATATTTGTGTGAGAAGGACTATCGCCAAGGTTTATTTTGGGATCTGTGCGTTTCAGTACGCATAAGTATTAATTCTATTAGGAACTATCTAACATATGGTGTCATGCGGGGTCAAACTTATTTTAGTTTAACATTATGCATCCATCCGATGTTCTATGACCGGATAGGATTAGCTGCATATGCTAATTTGCGACGTTGCTGCAGACGTTCCACATACATATCGTGCCGATCTTTATATGCAATCACACCTTTTGCCTTTTTGATGTTTCTGGAGCCACTAACCACAATAAAATATATTTTAGGGCACAGTCCCACGTATTCCTGGATCGGCTAACACGAGCGCTCATCTTTCAACTTACGAGCAGCCTTTTTGTGTTCGTTACTAAATAGTGGATGGTCTTCCTGATACTCGCTTGTATCAAATTCGTTTATCAACAACGCCTCAACCAGTGTCTGCGTACACATCATTGGTGGGTATATACATCAACAACGAGCGTATATCATTGTATGGCAGCTTGATGTTGTTTCCTACGGCGGTTCGAACTTATCACAATAAAACTCGTACTATGAACCGTCCAACACAGACGGAAAATCGTAAATAGGCTTACACTGACGCAAATGCTGGTTCAGCATTAAGCCTTCGAGACTTGTTTTGCTCAATGTCCAGCATAAGATCTACTTTGATCCATTTTTGAAGATTCTCCATTGTGTTGCTGAACACAGCATTGTTTATAAGTTTGATAAAGTCTTTCTCAAACTCGTTGGTTATTGCTGTATGCACGTTTGTATTCATTTGAATGTACTCTGTACAACAGCAACATGTGCTCTGGCGAAACTGTAACACTCGGTGGAATTTTCATATACGAATCCGCCGGTGGAGAGCTGGAGGATTCGTATGTGAAATGTATAGTTGCTTTTAGTCGGAAGTTTTGGAACTAACTCGACGTATTCAGTAAACCTCCTTCCATTATCATTTATAACCCCGCGCTGATACAGGGTAACCAATTCTGCAGCACGGACAGTTCTTCCGGCGTAAGCGGATAATCGTTATGAGCTTTGTGAACCTCATCTGGGCAGTCATAAACTTCATAAAGGTACCCGATGCCGCTGTTACTGTCGCGATTGTAAATGTTTACATCCACGAAACTGACCCATTTAAACCCGCCAGCAGGCGTAGGCTGCATCACTGCATATTCATATAAGTTGCTGGTATTAAAATACACGATAAAACTTTTAGGGGCACGGGATCGTATATGTCCACTAGCGGATTATTTGCTCGATCATAGCGGTGACTCGATATGGAGATAGCGCCATGGATTCCACGCTCAATAAATACATATTGATCAATGTCTGTGAAAAGCTCCAGTTCTAATTTTGTCATTGTCAGAAGTGTATGCCAAGCCGTTACCGGTGACGAGAAGTAAAGCGCAGGGTCTACATTATAAAACTGCATGGATGTGCCTCAAAAAGCTTCAAATACGACTGCGAGTAGAATAACACAAGATCGCAGGTATAGATTATGATATTCCTTAAGTTTAAGCACTCAGACTGGGACCATAATTGTTAGTATGTTTATAATCGTTGGCGGAAATACTGTCGTTAGACAACGACGGATGAAATGCTTTGATTGGTGGCAACTTTATCTCCCAGACTTATCCCAGTGACTCATATACTCGTAGTTTTCAAATTCAGCATGCCGGCGTTAGCGGTTCCATATCAACTAGTGATTTTGAACTATCATTGCATCCATCTGCAATGTTACTGACTAGCTGGTAAAAGTTGGAATTCAAAACACTACAGCGAGTGAATGAGCTGTAGATGACAAGCCTAACCGTTATGTATTTTTTCCTTGTCGTTTGGATTGCACTTATTGGTGCCTTCGATGCTGCGACGACTCCTTGCATGATCGGGTGACCATCATATCCATGCAGGTTATAAAATACCGCAGGGTTGTTTTATTTGCGTAAATTCGCAACTGTATATTGCATGCGCCGTGTGCGACTTCTCTATACATACCAATAATGTGACAGTGATCGTGTATTTTGGCATATGTGGAGTTAAAGGCACCATCACAGATCCAGCAAGTAGTGGTCGCTGTAAAGTTCCGTGTGTCATCATTCGTTATAATCATGTCTGCGTGGAGGAGAGCTGTTATCGAGTCTGTCTCACTATAACCTCTGTATGTTTCAGAAACACCTCAACCGTGTTTGTGGCGCCTCAGTTCTGGGCGCGGTATAACAATGGCGACTCAGTTTGTCTGTCACATGTGGCTACAGTGCAACGAAATCAGGACTGGTCTTGTTCAGCAACTTTCGCCTTATTTGTTCAAACTTCAGAAGCATCAACTGGAATGTTAAGACATTCAAAGTCCATGTAGATGATATGCGGTACTTTCATTTTTCGTTGCAACGCAGTAAATTTCAGAATGTGTTTACAAGGTTCCGGCATAATCGTTAGGTGTGATTTTCACTGATTCCACCTCAGTAACGTTATGCTCGTCAATTAGCTGTTGGATGCAAAATACATGCATGCAACATTTGGAGCTTTTTACCCTATTAATATTTATTATATTACTCGTGGGAAATTTTATATTCACATTTAATGGTACCTAGAAACTAGACTGTACATTATTAGACTCAGTAGTAAAATGACTGCAAGTGTATATCGACTGTCGAATCAGCTGCAGGCCTTTATTCAAAACAAACACGTTAAGGTGGCGCTCTACAGTTTTGTATTTAGCATAGGGTTAGAATTTTAAAGAAAAAGAATTTCCCCGGGTTTCCTCACTAGTTATACTGGCTATTTAAAAAAGACTTTGTATATCTTAGGTATTGTTCAAAGAACCTTTAATTCCCTTTATTTTGGTGTATGATTGATGGGTGTAATATGGGTTATAGGGTATACAGCTTGGCCTTACTCCAGATGTGCATCTTTCAAAAAAGTGCTAGCTCCATTTGCTCATTTTCACTTCCCGAACTTCAGAGGTAAATTGTAAAAAAAAGAGCCGATAACTTTTTTGCATTTTATATATTTGGTAATTCATTCATTGCACTTTCAGAAGCTGGTATTGTCTAGTCTGGCAAAATTCATTTTCCCTATTTTAATAGCTGCCAAGGATAGTGTACTTTAGGCAAATTCAGGTTGAGTTTTGGAGCACAAGGGAGCAGTCATTTTAGTTAGCAGTGTGCTAAGATCATCTACAATTTCCAAAAGTACAATATCCAAAGAAATGTCAGCCACATTACATGAAAGTAGCATAGAGGTATGCCAACATTCTCACCACTCTGCATGTTTTAAATGCAAACAACTTCACCTTACATACATCACTCTCTCAAAAGTACATAATAACTGGTGAGCGCCACCTAACAGCGATGCCACTTTTAAGTCGCTCGAACTTTCTCATATCAGTATTTGTACAGAAAATCTGATATTACCAAACTTAAGTTCACCCAGGTGTTGTCGGTATTTTCGAGGCTGGTCTTATTTATCAATCGCGGGATGCAACACAGACAAGAGTGCCCATTCCAAACTTCGATTGTCAAAATTTTTCACATTGATTACTGCTCGCCGCGGAGTACATGCTGACGTAGGAATGTAATGAGACCTACAGCAAGGATTTAACTTAGAAAAATGCAGTCAGCTCTCCTATACATCTGTCCATAGTCCATCCTGATCCTGTATTAGTGAATTTTTCCAGCGTTTCAAGAATGTTTTCAAAGTCTTTGACTATTTCATCATTAATGGTCCCAATGTATTCGCAGTTTTAGATTATAAGTGGACCACCATGAATCCACGGGTTTGTGAGTTTAACCGCATCATCATTGTCACGGTTAAGCGGCATAATTAAATGAATATGGAGAACAATCTCCATCTTAACTGCGGAGGTGCATGTGCGCTGTAACGTTGATAAGATTCATGAACGTACCTTTGAACGAAGTTTTCCGTCTTTACCAAACTCGTATTCAGTCGGGATAATTGTCGGATAATATTGTAATTTACCATGACATTTATATAACTAAAGCTCGGATATTATAATTGTCGTGCTTTTGCGGCAGCTTCAGTGGCAATTGTATGTGTGACACAACGACTACGATCTTGGCTATCACCAAGTACTTTTGGTCTTTCAGCCCGCTTCCCCCAATGTCAGCTTATCATACCCATTGGAATTCTTTGTGCATGCTTTCGCCCGAGATGCTTTAAGTCAAAGTTGGGTTGCTGTTAAATTTTTGTGTTATGTTTTATACTTTAGCAGGATCAGAAACTGCAATCGTTTTAGTCTTGGCTATTAATTGATATATATATATATATATATATATATATGTTATATATATATATATATATATATAGTATGTAAGCTGTATCAATGATATACCACCAGATGTATAAATTTTTCATTAAAAGGAAACGAAGCTTGCTAAGTTTCCTTTTAATTAAAAATTTATACAACGAGTGGTATATGATTGATACAGCGTACATACTGTACATATATTTTATTTATATCACATACAAATACGTATATTTGCCCTTTGAACGGAATTCAGATTTACTACAGGCAGCCGTGTATTGACCTACTGAATGAACTCCTCACATCCCCGAGTGTGTCCGCTACAAAATGTAGTTCAATGCCTTTAGTGGCTATTTACAATCACCTCTGCATATTGATAAGTTGATTGTTTTCTTTTCTTGGTTTCTGTTTTTCTCCACATTGATTAAATCAATATAATACATACTTATAATTTAAACATGAAAGATGGTTTTAATGATAAAAGTAGAGCATTAGTAACGCTTGGATAGCTACGCCATTCAGATACCGGCGCATGGAAATTAATGTGGAATAGAAACTAAGCCAACTGACGAACCAACACGAGGTAACTAAAATATTTGAATATATTTACAGTTGATCTAAGTCATTATTCTGCTTTAGCAATAGTACAACCGACCATAAACTAACTAACTCTCTCTCTCTCTCTCTCTCTCTCTCTCTCTCTCTCTCTGGTCGGTTTGACTTTAAAACTCTCTCTGCCTCTGTCTGTCTGTCTGTCTGTCTGTCTGTCTGTCTGTCTCTCTCTCTCTCTCTCTCTCTCTCATACTTTGGTCGGTTTGACTTAACTTTTACCATCATTCATAAGTCCAGAGATATCGTGGGATGACACAAACGAAAATCCTCTACGTTCGCCATTTCATAGATCTTAGTCCGTATCCTGCTACGATGGTTAAGAGAGAGAGAGAGAGAGAGAGAGAGAGGCCTTTAGACATTTTCATATTTAAATAAAAATCGATTTTTTAGAACATTAAATATATCACAGTATGTGTACCACGTATCCGAGGAATTTACTGGTTTGCAACTTTGTATCACTGATAAACACTGTAGATAAATCCCAAGGAAAGTGCACACGTATCGTTACGACGAACCATATTTTTGTAGGTTACTTGGTGCAATTTCTATTTCAAGGTTTTAATCCAGCCCAAATTCCTTTACTCTCTCATTCCACATTTCTGCGCAGTTTGTCCGTTATGCATGAGAGGGGAGGGGAGAACAGAAAGCAGAAAGGATTGTGATGAAAATGTGTACGATATTAAATTAATTTAGAAAACGGGGATTATTAATACTTTTCATCGTTATTTTCATACGTCACTAGTGACTAATTTGTGGAAATTTATCATTGATCTAGAATCAACTGCAGACGCTTGCGAGAATGTTTATATATGCGTATTATTGCGCCATGGGCGGATCACAATTTGATATACCAATAGTATTGGTATATCAAATTGCTTTATACCAACATTTAAATGCATGTTATTTTTTAATGTATGTGGTGTGTGTGTGTGTATATATATATATATATATATATATATATATATATATATATATATATATATATATTTTTTTTTTTTTTTTTCAACGGCGCAGACGTTGACGTCGTCGGGTGTTTCTAAAATTATAGGTTCGGTGAGTTTTTGCCTGCAGGATAATACTCTCGAACATTTCCTGATGACTGGCAAAGCTGTTTACGCGACTTTACTCACATACCATATTCATGAAATGGTCGAGCACATAGAGTAAGACCTAACGCAAGGAAATGTGATTACAGCATTTATAATGGCATATTCTCCCGCAGAGTATAATATTTTCCAAGGCATTCACCTTTACAGTTACTGCATCCTAATGTCATTGAAATATATAAATAAATTATATATATATATATATATATATATATATATATATATATATATATATATATATATATATATATATATATATATATATATATATAAGTTTATCGAATTGGGTATATATACAGTACCAAGTAAAGTATATCATTTGCTGAAAATAGCGTTAAACCCATTTTAAAAAAAGCAAACTGAAAAAAATGAAAACTTGTAAAGAAATATATATTATTTCTTGATACCGAGATTGCTGCCAAACTCCTGAAATATTTATAACACCTCTCCCAACTGTTGAAGTTAGCACAATATAGCTTTGTGCCATTTGTTACGCTGCGTTCAAAAGTATCAAATTGTTTTGTGTTGCATTTTTTGCACGGACTGTGCCTTTCGTTATGTTTGCTATTGAAGGGTAGACCTTCTCTCGGTGTACTCATTTATTATGCATGGTTAAAGATTGTACTATTTTAAAATTTTCGTGTATGGCAGAAAGCTTCGAATATCCCCTACACGGTGGGACCCAAAATTAAAAGAGGGTTCCAGAATTTTGAATTAAAATCTTACGAAATGCGCATAACTCAGTGTATCAGAGTGTCAAAAGAATGAAAGCTATTCATCGTAGTTTTCCCCATTATGCAATTGATGAATTCCATCCATCACTTTAGTTAACATCTTATTGTTTCCACTCCATCCTGTATAAAAAAAAATGCATATAGGTTTAATCACAAATGGCGTTATCTTTAGGCAGAATGAAATCAAACGTTTTATATAATAATTGGAAAGCATTTCTATTTTTTTTTTTTTTTTTTTGTAGAGTCAATGCTTTTTGACTTGTTAGAATATTGTACACCTAATAAATACTAGGTATGAATTGAAAAGTCTGTTCAGATCTTGATTGTAAAATCAGTGAAAATGAAAGACGGAATAATTCATCACGATGGGGCTTATACGTTTTTCTTGGTTTAAGTATTCACATACGAGGATGAGGTACAAAAATAAAAAGTGCAATTATTTGGAACAACTTCTATCTCTAGCTACATTGAAATTTTTATTTATTATTCATGCGTAAAATGGTCATTTGACTGGTCATTATGAATAAATTTATGGTGGCAGAAATACAGAAACTTAGCGCGGACAAGGGTATATTGGCTAATTCGGAGAAAACGTATACTGAACTGGGAACAGTAAATGCTAAAGATAGTTTTGTACAAAGTAGTTGTGGTTTAAATACATTTTGCAAAAGAAATTCGATGGCCCAGGATCCTGATGATGCAAATCTATGTTCACAACCTCAGTACACAAGTACTCGGAATATCTATCACACATGTTTTGACGGAGATACCCAAGATTCATGTTCTCACTGTAATATCCCAGCATTAGACATGGCATATCACATGTACCCAATCACTGTGATAGCCCAGCATTAGACATGACACATCATAGGTTCCCAACCACTCTAATAGCCAAGCACGAGACATGACATATCACATTTTCCCAGTTAGGAATATATTAGAAGACTTGATCAGGAATTAGATAATCTACCCGAGTCATGTGTGTCGAGAAATTGCTAGAGGTTCCACATGAGTGTCAATATACTTTCACCTGGTAGGTTTTCCTGGCTTTCCATCAGAATAGAAAGAACAGAAATGGTGGAAACAGTTTAATAAAATATGCAAGGGATTATCATATTTTAGCCATATTTATGAAACGGGATCCATGCAAGATCGAATCTTGATTTACAAATTGAACAGTGTGATCCAGATAATCAAAATGTCTCATGGGAAAGCAGAAAAGGTGACTTATTAATAAACATTTCGATAGAGTTAATGAAGAGCGACTGTTGTCATTAATAACAAAGTGTTGTGTCGCTCCGAGAGGAGATTATAGCTCTGAAGGCAATCCAAATCTCATTTGTGACAAGGAATGACCTTAATATATTTCGGGCTGATTTCAACAATAAGCTGCAGTACAATCTCCAACAAATGAACTACTTAGTAATGAGATCAAGTCAATGAAATCGAATCCAGGCTTGTTGATGAAAGAAACTGAAAACACAGCACACTACCACCAAGAAACTTTGTGTCCAGCTGAAGTCATGGACTAAACTCGTGCCTTATGCATTCGCACTGTTAGACCCAGTTTAAGTAACCTATCATGTAATACCAATAGCTCGAGTGCATCGTAGAACAAGTCATTTGCATATAACTGTCTACCGTCCATTTCGGTTATGTCTGATACTAACATGCAACACCAATATTTGTGATGACGATCGCGCTTGCTTTAAGCGCATCGCAGAACAAGACTTCTGTGTATAGCTGTTTGTCTCCCGTTTCGGTTAAGTCTAATACCACCGATTGTGATGACCATCGCTTTCCACCGAGTGTGTAGCAGAAAAGGTCTTCTGTGCCTAACTGTTTATCTCCAGTTTCGGTTGTGTCTAACAGCTCGTCCCTAGTTATAACCGCATTAAAGTCTCAAGCCGGTGCAAGGGCTCAACCGGCTTTGAAAGAAAAGAATGGTATCAGTGTTCTGCTGACAAAATGTCACATGTCACTCCAGTCACGCAGAATTCCAATGCTCCTTTTCATCCCAATATGATTATGCCAAGCGCAAACCCACTCAGAATAAAAATAAACCGTTAAATTACACTGAATAACTTTTTGAACAAGGTGCTTTGACCAGGATAGAATGCGTATGATTACTACCAAAAATAACGTGAAAGGTATTGATTTGTAGATCCCTCTTAGCAAGATATCTATCGTGGTAGGTGGTTAGGTTGAAAGACCTAGATCGTTTTGCTAACCCTGTGTAGAAAACGGCTCGGATGATATTGTAGAACATGACTTTATCGATGATGATGTGAATGCTGCTTCTGAAGGTTTGGTCAGGCGGAGAAGCCACTTTTATGTTATCGGAATCGGCGTCAAATCTACTGTAAGAGGGCCTCAGTCAGTTTTTAGAAGAAAGAAACCAACATTGTTCTTGGTTCCAAAATAAAACTGATGCGCTCAGTTGTTATATCCATCTTTCTGTATGCTTGTGAAACATGGACGCTCACATCAGATCTACAAAGGATTCAAACATTCGAAATGAGATGCTACTGCAAGATATTGGGCATCTCAAACATTGACCATGTAACCAATGAAGAACTCCACATCAGGATCCAACGAGCCATCGGACCCGATGAAGAGCTCTTGACCACTGTAAAAAAGCGCAAACTGAAGTGGTACGGTCATGTCTCAAGATCGTCTGGACTGGCAAAAGCAATATTGCAAGGCACAGTGCGAGGGTGCAGAAGAAGAGGCAGACAGAAAAAGAGGTGGGAAGACAACATTAAGGAGTGGACAGGCATGGGATTTGGAGATTCCCAAAGGGCAGTAGTCAACAGGGAAAAATGGAGAAAATTGGTTATAAAGTCAACTGTGGTTCCCCAACAACCTCTTGGGTTAAGGGATGATGATGATGATGATGATGATGATGATGATGATGATGATGATTGGTCATGTAACAAAATAAACTGATTCCTGTTATTCACTCATGCCAGCGAAAACGATGATTAATCATTTTGTATTATCTGATCAATGCATAGTTAGCATACGGAAAATGCACATTGTTTCAGATTACGAAGATCATGTGATATCTTACCACCTGTCTATACTTGCTTCCATTTGTGCAATTACATGTGGGAAGAGACTTCAGACAGTCTATGAAGAAATATAGCATAGTTTGGAAGGAAATAGTCGCGGATACTTTGAAAACTTATCAAATTGAACTAGACCATGGCCTGAAAACTTTGAATATCGACACAGTTTAAGACAATATTGATAGATTTTGTGGATGAATTATTACTGCATGCAGCAGTCAAGAGACATCACGTTCCCAAAGTCCAAATTTAATTATCACGCCAAACCATATTGGTCAGATGAACATAAAGAATTACACAGACAAGCTATGTATGTTTGGATCAATGAGGGAAGACCAAGAGGTGGTGAATATAATGTTTACAAAGAACATAATGTTAACATGAGAGGCTTCAGAAACCTGCAAAAGCTAGCTATGGTAGCTATGTGGGGAAAGTATACGAAGAAATTGAAAATGTTCAGGAAATGTAACGCATTTTTGGAAAGACGTCAACATTAAGAGGGGTAAAAATATAACTTATTATCAGGAAATAATGATACATGGGGTTTGTGTGCATGATGACGCTTCTCTTGTAAATGACTTTGCCATGTATTATGAGGGCATTCACAATTCAACTTTAGCCATAGTTTTAACAAAACCTTTCTTGCATTGATAGAGCCAAGTCCGGCAAGATGGTGCAGGCTATACTGAGGCCTTACAGAACAGTATCAGTGTAAGTGAAGTATAAATAAAATCAGTCATTAAAAAATCCAAAGCTTCGGGCTATGATGGAATTTGCAATGAACATTTGAGCTAAGGCAATGATTACCTCACAGTTTCTCATAACTTCATTTAATCAAATGACTGACCAATCTTACATACCTGGAGAGGTTAGTACTGTAATACCATTGTACAAAAAAACTCAGAAAATCAAAGAACTAGAAAGTTACAGACCTGTTACTTAAATGCCTGCCATCTACAAAACGTTTCAGAAAATTATTCATGGACGTCTGGTCACATACCTCAACGATATCAATTATCAAAAGGGTTTAAGCTGCACATCATTGAGTTTTTCACTGATGCAATCTGTACAATACAATGTAAACATGGGTTAACGTGCTTTTACTGCAATCTCGATACAAAAAGGGCATTCGATCCCCTCTGGCACACAGGGTAGGGTTTTTTTTAAAAATTATTCACGATGGGAATAAGGTTAAATCCCTTTTGATATTTTTAAATATGTATGTACATTTTCAAAGCAAAGCCCCTGTCAATGGGCATTTTTCGGACTGGTTCTCAATTGACCAGGAGAGTAAGGCAAGGAGGCGTTTGGTCAACCCTGTACACAATATTTATAAATTATTTGATGCTTTAGTTAGAGAATAGTGGATTTGGAACAAAAATCATGCTCATAGCTTTTAGAATTGCATCCCTAGTTGATGACATTTCCCTTCTGGATACTTATCCTAACAGTCTATAAAATCTGATGTCGCATACGCCCAAAGTAACACGTGGAGATATGAGCTTAGTGTCACAAAGTCATACGTTGTTATCTTCGGTTCGCAATACAAGAATTATGTCAATATTAAATGGTATCTTGGGTCGTCATGTTTTAGCCGGTTGCTGATTCTGCAACACACCTGGGACACCGGATTAACTCAAAGCTTGCAACAGTCGAAGGATGACAAAAAAATAAAAAAAAAAAAAAATGGAACAACTCATTTCATGGTCTGTTTGGTATTAACATTAAACCGAATAGTTTAAACCCTTTGGTCACTGCAAACGTGATCAAAACGGCATTATTTCTTTGAACGTTTTATGGCATTGAATTATGGTCTAATATTGTACAAAAGTGACTTCTCTTCATTGGATAAAACTGAGGTATTTTACCAAATATTTGCACGGCTTCCCAACAAATACAAGATGAGCCATTGCTCTTGGAATGCTCGGTCGGACATCAGTGCAGTCCGAACCTGATAGGAGAAAATTTATGTTTTTCCTCAGGTTATGTCTGATGCGTTATGATGTACGTATAAAACGGAGTGTTTAACGCTGCGTCATTTCACTTCATTTTGAGCTGATGCAATTCAAGCTCCGGGTTATTTTCAAATGTATATGATACGTTAAAGAAGTCTGATTTGCATCAGAGTATCCAACCTTTTATTTGCAGCATTCTGAAATTGGATATAAACTGTAAGGTCGAAAATTTCTGGATTTGAAAATAGCCTCTGGAGAGTTTGAATGTCTGACCAACTAGATTTTGACAGATTCTCTTCGATTTACTCGCATGACTAGTCTATGGGGTTCTGTTCCTCGTTCCTCAAGCACAGTTCGATGTGTATTCGATCTGGTAATGTTTTTGTACAGACTATATATGTCTTTATTTATCTAGTTGCAGAAACTCTTTCTGGGATGTCCTGATAAATTTCCACTCGGCCTACATGCTGCGTTATTTAACGCACAAGTTGAGCGTTAATTACAATATTTTCTAGAATCTAGGTCAAGGGTTACCAGCTGGTGTAATTGACAAACTCTAAATTATTTGTCCGGTATGCAACATACTTTGCCGCGCAGTGTGCAGATATGTTCTAAGAATAGATGTTTTGTAACTTGCAACTTCCGCAGATCATGCAAAACTGAATGATGGATATAACAAAAGCAGTGTGAGTTTAATATTCTTTTGTATAGCTTAGGTCAACTGTTATCTTAGTCGTACTATGCAGATATATTTTTTTAACAATATATGCACGAAACTATTGCTGTCGCTTCTATAGCTTATTACTGACTCTCTGCACACGATGCCATGCTGCATAGTTTGCTGCCATCTTGTATATACTAGTGTTTGCTTGTATTTGTCTGTTCATTTACGTACTTGTTTAGTTATTTTAAATCAAGTTGTATGATTGTAATCAAGTGGTTTGTTATACTTCATACTATGTAATGTTCTACGGAAGGAAATAAAGATGATGCTGATGACGTAAGTTTACGTTCCATTAGGATGGGGCCATTTTGAAAAGTTAGCAATCGTCCAGAACATATTTATAATAACATATTTATAATATGTTTTTCCTTGGTTTAATTTCAGTATTTATGTCTGAGAAGGTGGTACAAAAATAAAAGTGCAAATATTTGCAACAACTTCAATCCATCATTGACTTTCCTTCCATCTTCGTTGATAAACTTTAATTGGAAAATCTCTATTTTTGACGCTTTGAAACTTAAGCGCACGTAAAATGGTCACGTGACCTGTCATACGGAAACAAATTAGGGTGCTAGAACTATGGAAACTTAGCATGGACACGGATATATTAGCCAAAATTTTTAAAAACTCCAACTGTTTCAAGAGTTAAACTGAACGTTTAAATATCCTTGTTTGACAACGTGATAAAAGATGTGGGAAACTCTGGAATTTCTGTGTTATATTTTATCACTCTTTTTTACTGCTTTCATATCGTTTACCACCTGGTGAGGTAAAGTCACCTAGATCAGTCAAAAAGTCAAAATGTCACAATATATAACTGAATCGGGGTTTCGGTCAAGTCACTGTATTTAATATTGCATTTTCTTTTACTGTGTTGATATAATTCAGTTTTATTATTGTTATGTTGCAGGATTGTTCTACGTATGGAGATTATACAGATCCACTCCAAGCTGTAGAAACCTCATATACATTGGAATCATTTTCGTTACGAATTCAGCTACCGACTGGCTTCTTCTTTTTCTTTCTTTTTACCTGTACATTTAAAAAGAAATAATAAAAAATGAAAAATGAAAGAAAGATAAAAAGAGATGCATTACAACCGTTCGAGCAAAACTCTGTGGCGAGTGTATCTTTTTTAAAATAAAAAATAGTTGTAGTTTGTGTGTTGAATACTCTCTCAGTCTTTCAAGTGCCTGCAAACTCAACACCCAAACTCTCTCTCTCTCTCTCTCTCTCTCTCTCTCTCTCTCTCATGAAGATAAACGTAAGAATTATTGATTGTTATTTCACAGTGACGAATGTCACAAAAAGTTGGTACATGCCGGCCAAAGTGTCCGCCCATCTATCCATGGGTGCCCACAGCATAGGTCAAAGAGGATACTTGACCCCCCCCCCATCATACTGCAAATATATATATATATATATATATATATTCCGACGCGTTTAATCAAGCAAAGGAAGCTGAATATCTGTCACAAGAGTATGTTCAAAACGCTTAGTAAATATTAGCTTTAGTTTCACACTGCTTACTATACTTACTCTCCCGGCCGTGACTGACTGACCCCCTGCAAAAATCCTGACCCCCGGGCAAAAAATCCTGAGGCCCCCTCCCCCTGCAAAAATCCTGCGGGCGCCCATGTATCTATCTGACGGCTGGTTTTAACTTTTGGATTTTTTTTCTTGCAGAACCAATATCTTCTATCAGTAATAGTACCGCCACTTTATTGCGATCGAGAAAACAAAATTAAGTGGCCGAGAGATCTAAAGCATTCACCTTTACCGATCACTGACATCTTACCTCTGTAAGCGTGGACTCGAGTCTCTTGCTCGGCAAATATGGGGTATGTAAGAAAGCTTGCCAGTAGCTTCTCGTGGATCGGTGGTTCTTATTGGTATTTTCCCTGGTTCTGCCTCCACGTGTTACACTGGCTGCCATTTGTGGCACCCTGTGCAGAAAAATGGCTTAAACTCACAACAATATCTTTTATCACTGTCAGTACAGCGACTTTATTGCAGTCAAGAAATTTTTTTTTACTTTCTAATTTAGGTCCCTGGGTGGCCGAGTGATCTAATGCGATCGCCTTTACCGGTTACTGCCATCTCTCTGTAAGCGTGGGTTCGAGTCTCGGGCTCGGCCAATGTGGCAATGTAAAAGAACTTTCCAGTAGCTTCCCGTTGGTTGGTGGTTCTTATCGGGGTTTTCTCCGAGTTCTTTCTCCACAAGTTAAACTGGCGGCCATGTGTGGCCTAGTGTGTGCTGAAAAAATTACATAAAGCTCACAATAACTTTTTAAATACGACCATTTTGGACAAGGATTTTACAAGAAAAAGAAAGCACAGTTTTATCTGTTCATGGGAAATTAATGAAGCGATGTCACTGATGCTTATATTACGACAGTTCATCTGTAAATAGAGATTTGTGGTCTTACATAAAATTCTCTCTTTTGCATATAGATGTCCGGATTTTATTTCGAGCGCACTACTCCAATGTCCGATATACATCGACTAATAATAATGAAAAACTGTCAGCGAAATTCAAACTAATTATTCCCCAAGGAATGTAATGAGCACATATTATTGCGAACTTAAAACCTGAGGCCTGTTTTGTCTGGTTTACAATCTGCCCTAGTCAGGTCAAATTAACATCCAGTGTCGGTAGACTGCGGCTGTTACAAACAGGTACTGAAGTAAATAATATCCCACCTTCTAAATTTCACAGCCTAGTTCAACGTAAATACTGTCAGTACAAACCGCATCCAGCTTACGGATAGTTGATAGTATAGTAGAATGTTTTAGAGTGGAATTCACGTAGGCATGTCTCTCTCGCATGCTTAACAAGCTGTGAGTCGCATAACAATGAGCTTTGTGCTCTGGATTAGATGCGAAACTTAGATGAAAAAAAAGAAAACTGAAACAGAATTAAGCTTCAACAATGGGTAGATTTACTATATTTAGAACTGACACTTCTACTTTGTTTTAATTACCTGCATATGATGTATCACCATAAATGTGAGAAGAAATAATCTAAGCAACGTGCATTTAAGTCACACATAAAGTAATATTCTGTCACAGAGTTAGAATTTCATCCTCGTAGCTATTTTGTTTTCATTAAGACTATTTGGTAATGCACGGGTGGGTGGGAGATTGTACTCTCATTATAAAGAAATATCTAACAATGATGGTAATAATGAGGTCTCGTTTCATTCAGTTATGTTTCCTGTAACATTTAGCAGTGAGTGTATGAAAGAATAACTTGTAATAAAAAAATTCCATACCTTATTGTGCACAGATTTTGATGCAGTTTGCATCAATATGGAATGTGTATGTATTAAAAAATAAAATACCACTGACACTAATGATTATTTCTAAGTTCATTTAATAACAAAGAGAAGTGGGTTTTGTATAAAACTTATCCAACTAAGTGTAAACTCTTTCCCTTATAAGTGGCCTTTTCGACATACCGTAGAATCCATTGTAGAAAAAGCACATCTGTATACATGTCGTATTTCACGTCACTAAGCATGTTGTCTTTTTATTAAGTTGAATCACACTCT